>JAJEJO010000123.1:915126-958756 GCA_020662805.1 Glaucomys volans | reverse complement strand
CCCCCCGGGGTTCAATCCACAGTACCAAAAAAAAAAAAAACGAAAACAAAAAACTAAATTTGGTAATTTAATACAAATATTAAAATCTTACTATAAATTCTGCCTAACACCTAAGCTGAATCTTATTCTTTTCTATTTCTCAGTTGGTGACAAAATAACAATGTTATCTTAAAATAATGTAGTTTTAATATGTCAAACTTCAAAGTTTCAAATTTCTAAACCAGCACCTGGCAAACTTTTTCTGTAAAGGTTCTGACAGAACATATTTTAGGCTTTTCAGGCCAGACCCTTGTGTCCACTGCAACAACTCAGTTCTGCTGTTGTAATGACAGACAATACATACATGAGGAAGCAAGGAAATATGCTAACAACACTTTATAAGAATTTAGCCCTCTGATGACAGGCAGTCCTGATTCTAAACAAATGACTGTTTAAATCTTTTCTTGATCATGAACTAATTCTCCAAATTCTTTGAAAACAGCAGACACCAACATCATTGTAACTCTTATTACTAATTTTGATTCCCACTTTTTGTCAGTTTACTACACTTAATGTTTTCTCCTCATTCCTACCATTATCTGATACGAATACGAACCATATTGTTCTTTTCAGTCTGAACACCTTTAATAATAAATAAAGATATTTACTAAATAAAAATTATTCTTAAAGGGTAAAACACATTTCACTTGCCTGAATGCCAAATGGCTGATCTCTGATGTTCATGTCATCTTTGGCATACCTATTAAGTAGAGAATATGTATAAATAAATATTAAGAATTTAATAAATTCAATGGTAGTTAACTTGAAAGTCAGAGTTCTAATAACAATATGAAATGCGTTATTACTTCAATAAGTATATAGAACTACAAAGTCTATTTACTATTTCAAAAGTTATTAAATACCTAGGCTAATAATTTCTGATTTTAAAAAAAGGAACAAGTATATAAAACAAAAGACTATGATAAAGTAGACTGGTTGCATAAGACAAGTCAATAAAAATGTTTTCATATTATTTTTTCTAATGAATAAAAAGGTGATAACATAAGATGGGACTGCAGATAAAAATAGTGATATATATTGTATCTTGAAAGCAAATCAGTCCTTACTTTTCTCGTGGAGCTCCTTTCTGCCATTCAAATTTGTATTCTGTCTCTCCTTCTGTTTCTTCTTTCTGAAATATTCATTAAAAATTCTTTCAAGTTTTCCCATAAAATCATAATGAATTATAAGTAAATTCAAATAGTAAATAGTGCTTTACCTCTTTGTTTTCTTGATTGCATATCAAAAATACAAGGGAAAAAAAGTAGGATAAGTTAAAATCATTAATGTAAAAGTCAACTACATATTATACTATGATATGATGTTATTTAATTATAATTTGTAAGATTGTACTGGTTTGGCTTTTTTCTTCTTTCATGAAATAAACATCAAGGACAAAAGGATAAAATACAATACTGAATAAGAGACAGTACTTAACAAACATGTTAATTGCTAATTTTTAAACTTTTATGCTTTTCACTGATAGTGAATATTTTATTTTCTATACACAAGTATATTTAGAAGGAAGGACTAAAGATATAACCCCCTTATAAAAGAATAAATGCATTTCTGCTGATGTTGAGATTTTTTCCTCCGAAAAGGACACATCAGGAAAAATTACTAGAATAGAACAATATTTTTAGTACTTATTCTACTGTATTGATTATAGTATTGTTCTTTTACTGTCTTCTCAGAATAATAGCAATTTTATTTATTTATTTTTTTATTTCGTAGTATTGGGGATTGAAGCCAGGGGGGCTTTAACACTGAGCTACATCCCCAGCCCTTTTTATTTTAAGACAGGGTGTTGCTGGCCTTGAACTTGGGATTCTCCTGTCTCAACCTCCCAAACAGATAGGGATTACAGGTATGCACCATTGCACCTGACATGGTAACAATCTTTAAAAACAAAGAAGAACACTTTTAAAAAAGTCTGACAGCAGTTTTCAATCTTTTTTTCTTTAATTTTAATTAATTAATTTCTTGGAAATGGGGTCACACTATGTGATGCAGGCTGGCTTTGAACTTGCCTCTTCCTGCCTTAGGATTCCCTGGTAGCTGAGACTACAGGTTTGTGCCATCAGAAGGGGCAGTTCTCAATCTTTAGTTGTAAACATATCAAATATTTTAAAGAAATGGGGCAAGTACCTTTTTTGGCTCCTGGTGGGGCTTCATACATGAAATTAAGGCCATTTTTTACACGTTCATCTCCCATAAGCAATCTAAATGACATAAGAAATAAAGTTAACAATTTTATCTCTCTACCCCCAGAAGTAACCCCAAGAGAATAAATGTAAAAATATGTTTTGTTAGTGTTTACCACACTGATTAGAGGACATTTAAAATATATGAATGGAAATCAAATAATATTGTTTCTTTAATAACTGGCTATAAGTTCTGGATCTTTCTTCTTACTTGAAATATTCTGGTCCTCTAAAAAAAAAAAAAAAAAAAAAAAGAAGCGGGGGCGGGGGGAACTATATGGTCATTCCTATAGGATTTTCTTAAAACCTTGAAATGCTGTTGAACTAGTGATAGCTCTGAAATCCTAGATGTCATCACAGAGTTGGAATTAAGATAAACAGTGTCAACACTTTTTCTTAATTTTGAGAGATCAGTTTTGAAAATGAGTCTGGGTTTTCTTCAGAAAATCAAACCCAATTAATGCTTGTAAGAATCTAAATGAGAGAATCATTTTCTTTAGTGAGACCAAGGAAAAAAGACTCATTTAAAAAAAACTCTATAACAGGCTATTTAATATGACAGAATTGGTGTCTGCTGTATTTCAAAAATCTTATTTTTTTTTTAGTTCTATTTTAACACTGAAAGTTTCCTGTTTAGGTTCCATTTACAAAGAGAAATGTTTGGCTTTTTAGAAAAAATGCTCTGCCACATATTGTATGCTTGAGTTAAAGTTTAATTCATAAAATACAAGTGCTAAGTATAAAGAAGAAAGCCAAAGAGTAAATAGAATTTCCTCTTATACTACTGGGAAAAGATAATCAAAATGGACATGCTACATGATTTTGATTCCTCTTACTTCCACTGGATTCTATAAACAACTGTTATGGAAAAAAAAGAAAAAGAATGTAGAGATAGACATCCAGACAATGGATTATTCAGCAACAGAAATAAATTAAGTACTGATACATGTCACACCATGGAAACATGCTAAGCAAAAGAAATCAGTCACAAAAGGATACATCTATAGCACATGTCCAGGATAGGCAAATTTATAGAGATAGAAAGCGAACTGGCAATTACTTAGGGTTGAGAGGTAGAAGAGAGACAAGGTTGGGGATCCAAAGTGACTGCTAACAGGTATGAGATTTCTTTTTCAGAGATGAAATATTCTGAAATTAGATTACAGTGATGACTCCAAAACTCTTAATATACTTAAAAGTCAACATATACTTTACATAGTATGTAAATTATGTCTTATATTAACACCATTCAAACAATGAAAATCAAAAGTCTTAGCATCACTAAATATTAGAGAAATGTAAATCAAAAACCACATACTTATTAGGATGGTTATTGCTGAAAACAAAAACAAACAAAAAAGTAACACAGTGCAGTCCAGCAAGCGAAATTATTAAACACGTTGTGAGAGAGCCTACAGAATGGGAGAAAATTTTGATCAGTTACTTCTCTAATAGAGGTTAATATCCAGAATATACAAAGAATTCAGAAAACTTAACATCAAAAAAAAACAAAAACACAAAAAACCAACCCAAACCCCCAAACCAACTAACTCAATCAATACATGAACAAAAGAACTAACCAGAAACTTCTCAAAAGAAGAAACACAAATGGCCAACAAATCTATGAAAAAATGTTTAACGTCTCTAGCAATCAGGGAAATGCAAATCAAAACTACACCAAAATTTCATCTTACTCCAGGCAGAATGGCAATGATCAAAAATACAAACAATAATAAATGCTGGTGAGGTTGTGGGGAGAAAGTCCACTTGTACATTGTTGTAGGACGCAGACTAGCACAACTACTCAGGAAAGCAGTACGGAGCCTCCTTACAAAACTAGGGATAGAACCACCATATGACCCAGCTATTCCACTCCTTGGTATTTCCCCAAAGATCTAAAATCAACATGCTATGGCAAAAAGTCACCTCAGTTTATAGCAGCACAATTCACAATAGCTAAATTATGAAATCAACCCAGATGGCCAACAATAGATAAGGGATTGAAAAATTGTGGTGTGTGTGTGTGTGTGTGTGTGTGTATGTGTATATATATATATACACACACAATGGAGTTCTATTCAGCCATAAAAAAGAAAGAAATTATGGCATTTGTTGGTAAATGGAAGGAAACGGAGAATATAATGCTAAATGAAATAAGTCAAACTTAGAAACTCAAAGGTCAAATATTTTCTCTCATAGGCAGAAGCTAGAGTAAAAGGAAAGGGGGAAAAAAGGATAGGGAAGGATAAAGGGAAGTTCAGTAATGTGGAAGAAGGAGATCAAGAGGCAAAAAGTGGAAGGGTGGATAAGAGGAGGCAATGCAGAATGCATTTTTAAAAAATCATGTTATATGCACATAAATTATATCACAGGGAACTTTACCTTTATACTTAAGTAAAAAGAACCGATAAAATATAAATAAATAAGCAAATGGAAATCTAGTAGAGTAAAGGAAGGAGAATGGGAGAGGGGAGGGAGGATGGGAGGAAAAAAGGGGGATCATGGACTGAAATAAAATTTCATGTATGTACGAGTATATTGGGATGAACCCCTGACTACTATGTGTAACTATAAAGTTCTAATAAAAAAATAAAAATAAAATAGGGCAGTCACTATAGAAAAGAGTTTGGTAATTCCTTAAAAAGCTAAACATAGAATTTTATGATCCAGTGATCCCACTCCTAAATATGTATTTAAAGAAACTGAAAACAGGAACTTGAACAGACACCTGATGTCAACATTCACAGCATAATTCACGACGGCCAAAAAGTATAAGCAACCTAGTGACAATAAACAGATGAGTGTTTTACAGTTTACTTGATTTTTATTCATTTGTTTACTTACTTTATTATTCTTATTTTTATTTTGTTACAGGGGATTGAACCCAGGAGCACTCAACCACTGAGTAAAATATAAAGCCCTTCTTTATATTTTATTTAGAGACAGGGTCTCACTGAGTTGCTTAGAGCCTTGTTAAGTTGCTGAGGCTGGCATTGAACTCTGATCCTCCTGCCTTAGCCTCCCAAGCTGCTGGGAATACAGATGTGTCCCACTGTTCCTGGTTTGTTATTTATTTTGGAGACAGTGGTCTCACTATTTTCCCAGGCTGGCCTCAAACTCCTGGGCTCAAGTGATTCTCTTGCCACAGGCTCCCAAGCAGCTACCATACCCAGCTTTGCTCAGAGACTATATGAGTCACATGAAGATACATTTTGTGTGAATTATGGGTAAAGTCAAATGAAGTAGTCATCTATGAGAGTAAAGGAATTAGTCTTACATAATTAATTATTCTAAAAACAATGGCACAGGGGCATATCTCACCTATTATCATATGACTCTTGTTCTTTAAGATACTGTTGCATTAATTCTTCTTGTTTCTTCTTATCATATGATATTTTCTGTTCTGCCATCCATACCTAAAATGGATGAAGTAAAAATGTTAAATAGTTGGATTTAAATTAAGTAGCAAGTTTTTTTCATAGTTAAATATAAACAGCACTGTTTACGATACAGTCCAATTTAGTAATGACATCATCACAAAATAATATCTGAAAATATGATTTGTACCTTGATATAAATCCTAAAATTCAACCATTCAAAAGAGCTATGCTTTCAGACAAACATTGTCAAACTTGAGAACTGCTTTCAATATGTGTGGTACAACAGCACCTTGTACTCAGTCCCTACATTATTTCACACAGCAGAAAAAGCATTTCTCTACATGAAATATGTCTAACATAGATAACCCATTAGAATAGGACACAAGAAATAGAGTTACACAATGGTCACCAATGCTACTGAGTGTCATCAACACCCTAAGAGAGGAGAACTGGGGGAGAAGAAAAAGGGAAAGGAAAGGAAAGGAAGTTGTACGAAAAAAGGAAAGAGAAGAAAGGAAGAGATAAAATGGGTGGGGGGCTTAGTTTAGTGGTAGAGTGTTTCTCCAACATGTTGAGGCCCTAGGTTCAATCCTCAGCACAAAACAAAACAAAACAAAAAACCAAAGAGGTAAGACAGGTGCTCAGGAGCATGAATACCTTAGGGTAAAGGTGTCTCTGTGAAATTTTCACCATCATAAAAATAGTGAAGAGATAGAATGAGAGAGATTAGAATGCTTTACAAGCATAGAATGCTTTATAAATTTTGATTATTAAAATTTAGTTTTTAAGTATTTGTATTCACAGGTAGCTGGTATTATCCATTTACTGTATATCCTGCTAAAGATTTTCCTGTTTTCCTTCCTCCCTTCATTCCTTCCTTCCCCCTTTTTTTTTTTTTTTGCAATAGGGATTGAACCCAGGGGGCTTAAACACCTAACCACATCCCCAGCCCTTTTTCATATTTTATTTAGGGACAGGACCTGGCAAGTTGCTGAGGCTGGCTTTGAATTTGCAATCCTCCTGCCTCAGTCTCCCAAGCCAGAGATTACATGTGTGCGCCACTATGCCCAGCTCGGCCAAAGATTTTCTAATGCACATATATGTGTAACTATATTAAACATACATTCTGTTTACATAGTGGTAACATACTTTACATACATATGTACATAAATACATGGCTATATAAAACTCAAAAACATAAAACATGCTATATGTAAAACAAAAACTAAAGCCTAGTTCATTTTCACAAGTTTGAGTGTACAATTAACAGTTTCAGTATACCCTCTATGTGACCCACACAGTGCTAAACACTCATTTTGTTTCAAATCCTCTAACTACACCACCTCATTTTTTTTTTTTCCAAAGGCACAGACAGATTTAGGAAAGCAGATACACATTCAAGGGAGAATGCAGGCTATCTCCAAAGGGAGAAACGGCAACCCACTGGTGTGAGGTGTTAACATTTATGGAGGACAGTCCTAGGGGCTGGACAAGATACACCATCTCATTTAATCTTCACAACTTTACAAATCGAGGCAACCGATACTGATCATTCTTAACTTGTAGATTAGGAAATTTTGGATCAGAGATATTAACAACTTTGTGTAGCAATGCCTGTAATCCAGGGACTTCAGGAGGATCACCAAGTTTAAGGTCAGTGTCAGCAACTTGGGGAGAGAGACCCTTAGCAACTTAGCAGACCTTGTCTCAAAATAAAAGGGTTGAGGATGTATTGCGGTGGTAAGATGCCCCAGTACTAATAAACAAAAAAAACAAACAAATATTTTGTTCAAGGTCTCATGGCTAATACTGACTGTGCTGGAATAGCTAGAATCCTCATCTGACTCCAAAGCTCTGACTTTCTACTTCACCCTTCTGCTTCTCACGGCTATCATTTTCGCTATGGTTTTTCCGCCCTGAGCTTAGCCGAACTGTAAATAATTAATTTTGACTTATTTATTTTGGTACCAGTGATTGAATCCAGAGGTGCTCTACCACTAAACTACATCCTCAGCTCTTTCCATTTTTTTTTTTTAATTTTGAGATAGGGTCTCTCTAAGTTGCAAATGGGGGCTGCCAACTTGAGATCCTCCTGGGAGCGTCACCGCCCCGACGGTAAATAATTCTTTAAAACGTTAATATTCAATGAGGTCATCAGGTGAGATGAAGGGTGGAAGCAACGGGTGATTTCTTTTATCCTATCTTAAATAAACAGTTGTCTTTGTAGAGGAGAGCAGAACGAAGAAGCCGTGAACTGTGGGATCCGAAAAGACCAAACCCACCAGTTAAGGCACGTCCTGAGCAACTGTGAGAGCAGCCTCCACGTTTTCTGGATTTACACGCTAGCCGACAGAGCCAACGAGGGCCTTCCCATTCCCCTTGGATGTAAAACAAACGTTGGGTGCCTGCTTCATCAGCGAGGAAAAACGGGCAAGAGCACCTGGGCTTTCGGCCTGGAGAAGAGGCGACTGTCCCGGAATTCCAGCGACATCACCACTCTCACCTCAGCAGCCTCTGAGAACCTAGTGGCCGTAAGCCAGATCCTTTTGGGTTTCCTCTACTCACCTTTTTGATATTGGATTTGGAGGCAGGATGAAAGTCCTTTTTGCACATGAAGTTGGCGAAGGATTTCCCCATCTTGGCATCCGAGCTGCGGAAGGCAGCGGACAGGTCAGTGCGCACGGTAAACAAACTCAGCCGCCTAACCGGAACTGCGCCTCCAGCAGCAGAGGGAACTTCCGAGGTCAAAGGTGACAGCTTCCGTCAACTGGAGCCTACACCCGCCCCTGCTCGCCCCTTCCACTGTCACTTAAGGAAGCGTGAGGCCAGGTGAGGGGCTTGCAGGCGGGAGGGGCGTGCGCAGCGGAGGCTGGAGCTCTGGAGACGGGCTGCGGCGCGGCGCTTTCTGACCGCGGGCCTCGCGGGCGCGGCTGCGGGGCCCAGCGCGCCAGAGCGGTTTGAGCGTCGCCGGCAGCGTATGGGGTCCGCGGTGGCGGCTCTTTTACCAGCCGTCTGCCGTTCGAGCTGGTTGCTTTCTGTAAACACTGATTAGAGTTGCAAAAACTTTTCTGCACCGGTTTTCTCACCTGTCTTGTGGAGAGAGTAATTCTCGCCTTAACCGGAGTACGTTTGTGAGGTTCAAACGATGTGATGTTTTTGAAAGCTATAAAATAGAATGTCAGCTCTACAAGAGCGGGAGCTCTTTTTGTTCCTAGTTATTTCCAGTTGTACGTTGCCTGGTGCAGAAAGGTGTTCAGTAAACATTTGTTGAGTGATAAATGGCGTTAGGGTCAAAGCTTCATTTCTTACGTGGGCCAAGTGCCATTCTAACTAGTCTGCAAGTGTCCCTAGCTTCCCTGACGACCCCTGTTGGATAGTTCAGATCACGTAGTGCAGCTTGATGGACCTCCAGTTTTTTGAGTAGAAGTGGCTGCTATTACTATAAGGCACCCATCAACGAAGTCCTCTAGCGGGGTTGATGTCAAGACTAAACCATTTGTGAGCAATTTACTCTTCTGCCAAATAACAATAACAGCTTTCATTTGAGGATCTACTATGTTTCTTGTGAAGCAAAACGCTTATGGTTTCTAATTGAAATTTCCGTAACAGCTCCGTTTAATCTTTTATTGTGATGAGCCTGCAGTCATAGAGCAATCAAATAGCTTGCCAAAGTTATGTAGTGGTAAACCCACTCTGGAACACAAATAGAAGGAGATGCAAGATATAAAAGTTGAAATACTCAAAAGGAAAGAACGGAAAGGATAGTGACCTCTCTTCTCAACACCGAGAAGAGAAAATCTTTAGAAGTTACAGGCTGACATTGTTTCTTGAATCATTTTTAATGAAACATTTATTAGATATTTTGTTTTTAAATTGTTGATATCTGCTTGCATAAGGTTTGGACATTATAAAATAAAAAACGGAAACAATATTTATTTTGAAAGCAAAATAAAGTATAGAATACTTAGGTACTACTAAAACTAATGACTTAAGATTTTCAAATTTCTAGTGAAGACAATTTAGACGTGAAATTCTACAATTAGGATTTACAAATTGTGTACATGAACTTCCACCTGGAAATATTGACAGTTGGAATTTTATTAACATCTTTTTGTATTTGAACTGGTCTGTTTCAAAATTTCTGTCTTCCTTAGGTCAAAGGAAACCTTTTCTAATTTTGAGGAGATACTGGAAACATAAGTTTTCCCCCCATAAGTTTCAATGGTGACTATACAAAGATTAATAAGGCATATTCCTACCTCTTAAGGATCTTGCTATCCATTAAGAAGACTGTTATATGTGCACAAATATATAGAATATAGACTTTACAACAGTGGGCTAGGTATAGGGATTCCCAAATATAGGAATAGTGAAAGGAAATTCAGGGGACTTTAGGAGAGGAAGATTTTAGAGAATAAATTTTACTATCAACTAGAAGAAAGTGGTTCCCATTGCTATTTTCTTATTGATTCTTGTAGTTCATGATTGATTACTAAGTCATATTTATTTTTGTACTACAGTATATGATATTTAAAACTTTAATGAACACCCTTTATTAGATACAGCAATAATATCCCTTGGCCATAGAGTAGAACTATTTGTTTTGTATATACTTAAAAATGTTTTCTCTTTTTATTTTAAAATTTTGATGTGATTTTAGTTGTTTAACAAATGGAACCCTATTCCTGTGACACATTTGTGGCATTACCTCCAGCAACAATTGATAACAGAATTATTTTTGGAAAAAACTCAGATAGACTCTGTGATGAAGTACAAGAGGTAGTTTACTTTCCTGCTGCAGTTCATGATAACAGAGAACATCTTAAGGTAGGTGAAATGCATGTTTTTATTTTTCAGATACTCAAAACTTTAAAATTGCCTTTATTACAAATCTAAATCTGGGAAGCCACCCCACTACATGCAAAGAGTGCATAAATATGTACAACAGAGCAACTCATTTTTAAAAGAACATTATTAAAAAGGTGAAAAATAACATTCATAGATATGAATTTTCTAAGAGGCAGCGCAATCCTCAGATCGCCAGAGTACCGAGGTTTGTAGGGTTTTCTTAAATATGAAAATCTATAGTTTAATTCCTCCACTTCACATCAATCTATAAAAATTAGTTTGTCCACCAAGGGAAAAACTGCTCCCATCTGACACACCTAGAAGGCTCCCCAAATTTTCCACTTGAGCTGATGTTGAGTTTTTGTTTCCCACTGGCCCTTGTATTGTTTCCTCACATGTAGTTCTATTATTCCAAATCTCTCTCTTTTTTTTTTTTTTTTTTTGGAACTGGGGATTGAACTCAGGGGCACTCAGCCACTGAGCCACATCCCCAGTCCTATTTTGTATTTTATTTAGAGAGAGGGTCTCACTGAGTTGCTTAGGGCCTCACTAAGTTGCTGAGGCTGGCTTTGAACTCGAGATCCTCCTGCCTCAGCCTCCCAAGTCGCTGGGATTACAGGTGTGCCCCACCGCGCCTGGCTCCAAATCTCTTTTTATGCAAAAGTGAATGAAAACTTTCTTTGAACAAAGCATGATATTGAGGGGTAATCTTTGATATTTAAAAACACTGATTCATATGTGACTGAATTTTCAGGGAGAATGCCCCATGGGTATTCATATTTCCTGATGCCACAGAAAGTAAGTATAAGTGAATTTTAAGAAGTCAGGCATCACTCTGCTTACAGGACAACCAGTTCCTAGATATGAATTCTGGGGTGGCATGTTGTTCATAAAAGGCATTCGTCTAATTCTGACCAGGAGCCAGAATTCAGAGGTTTATAGACAAATCCTCAAGGCCATGAATGAACACAAAAAATAGGAGGAGCCCTCCTAGCATGCCAGAGATCTTCATTGCTTCAGATTGCAAACCAAGGTATCACAGAAAACAGGAAATCTGAAATACATGTTTTGTTAGCAATATACTACTTTTAAAATATCATAAAAGTTATTCCTATCATTAACTGGCAATTTGGTAGAGATGATAGAAGTTAAAATTCAAAAATTTAAATATGAAAAATAATTTGAATTAGAAATAGGCTTCTGGTTTTTATTTCAGTCCTTTGGAAGCAGTTGAAATAATAATGAAGATTATTTTTTAATCAAATATT
This sequence comes from Glaucomys volans, assembly GCA_020662805.1. NCBI lineage: Eukaryota > Metazoa > Chordata > Mammalia > Rodentia > Sciuridae > Glaucomys > Glaucomys volans. The sequence goes on along the minus strand of JAJEJO010000123.1, from coordinate 947,017 downwards.
AGAATGCTTTTCATATGGAAGCATGTTAGGGCAAGAGGTTTAAAGTCAGCTGTTAAGATTCAGATGCTTTCGGGTAGGAATTTATGAGTCTAGGGTAAGAATAGGCTGTATATACAACTAATCCCACTGTAAGGTAGGATGGTTTAAATGAAGATTTAAATAGGAGCAACATGTTGCAGCATAGGAGAAACAGTTAATTCAGACTAGGGCTCAAGGAAAGCTTTACTAGGAGTTGGGGTTTCAGCTGAAGTTAGACAAAAAAGATTCTGAATGGTGTAGAATAAGAAAAGTTAATCCAGACTCTGGATGTAATGGCTCATGACTCATCAAAAGGTTTAAGCCCTGCAATAATACTAACAATATGCATTTTATTCAGTCACTTGGTAGTATACACATTAATTGAAGGATCCTTTAAAGTTTTTATTTAAAAAATCATTTAATGTGGAACTTAAAGTGAAAGTTTCACATTATATTTCATTGCTAAGTTATGTATTTTTTGGATTTTATTTTAGTGATATTGTAACACTCATATATTAAATATTAGACATTTTCTATATACTAAGCTATATTTTTTCTTTTGCTGAAACTTTTTTTTAATTGATCTGGGATATCATTTCCTCTTTATATCTTGTAAACCAGTGGTTCTCATTCTTTTCACTGCTGTGAACATACCTGGTAGACTGCTTCCGTATGTGATATGGGCTTCTACAATAATACTCCTGTATTCAGAAGTTACCATATGTGTGCTTGTTTTACTAATCAGGAAACACTGGACATTGAGTTTGAGAATTCCTTTCTTAATCATCAACTCATATACATCTTCCTTTGCAACAAATGTTTTGAGATTTTACAACTAGAAATTCTCTCCTTCTATAGTACCTCATGTTTACTTCTCTTCATGACCCTTGAACTTTATATTTTGTTGTGTCTTAATATAGTAGTCTTAGTTTCTTGGAAGTAAGCTTTGTATTGATTAATCTTTGTAACTAAGATCTCTCTTAGAGTGCTTTATGATAGGAGATACTCAGCCATTACTTGGATGAATAAATGCTTAGCATTAATTCTGAACATTTTAAGAGCAATGCCTTTATTACTAAAAGTTTCAACTTATATTTCATTTACCTCCATAATGGTATGTCTTCTGAATGATTTTTGAAATTCTAAATTTTGATAACTTTTTTTTTTTTTTTTGGTTTTGTGGTTATGGCTATGACTTTTTTTTTTTTTTTAACAGTGTACTTATATAGTAATTGATCAAGTTCCTGAAACATATGCTGTTGTCCTTAGTCGCCCTGCTTGGTTGTGGGGGGCCGAAATGGGAGCCAATGAGCATGGGGTTTGCATCGGAAATGAAGCTGTATGGGGAAGAGAAGAAGTTTGTAATGAGGAAGCACTCCTGGGCATGGACCTTGTCAGGTTATTTTTGTGTTCCATTTTTTTTCATTGTAGAACTTGTCTAAATGTTAAATCTTGGTGTGATTCTTACCTATTTTATTTTTCAATTTTTCTTTTTTTTTGGGGCTTTGATGCTTTACAGTTTGTGTAACAATGTTTCAGAGTATCAGCATGCAATTTTATTACTATCAAAGATCATTAATTGGGAGAAGGGAAGGAGGGGGAAATCATGATTCACTGGAAGTACCTAATGTAACTGTGTAATTTACACAAAAACCTTATGGAGTATGTATCACTCTCCTCCTTTTACAAATGAGAGATCTGAAGTTCAGAGATAAAGTAACTTGCCAATAAATTATTAAGTCAAAAAAGTTTAAAAGTTAGATTTCATTTTGTTAACTTCAAAGAATTTTTACTTTAAATGTAAACACAAAGTCATATGAGCATGAAAATATTTCAGAAAAATCAAGTTTATTTTAACTGAGAACTTTAATATTTTTATTTTAGACTTGGCCTTGAAAGAGCTGACACAGCTGAAAAAGCCCTCAAAGTCATTGTTGATTTGTTAGAGAAATATGGCCAGGGTGGAAACTGTACAGAGGGCAGGATGGAATTTAGCTATCACAACAGTTTCCTGATAACTGATAGGAAGGAAGCCTGGATTCTGGAGACTGCAGGGAAGTATTGGGCAGCAGAAAAAGTAGAAGGTATGGACAACTATATTTTTAATTTATAAGGAAACAAATCTATTTTGGCTCACAATTCTGTAGAGGTGGAAATCTAGGAACATGGTATCACATCTGCTTAGTTTCTTGTGGCAGGTCTTGCTGTTTCAGTCGATGGCAGAAAGCAGTAGGGCAAGGGCACATGCAGAAGACAAAGAACACAGTGGCCTTGCTTTATAACAATGTGCTCTTGTGGTAATTAATCTAGATGGACTTTTTGTGATTTAATTTACTTTACTATTAATAAAATATACCCTTAACTGCAGATATTGCATTTCATTGTCTTTGAAGATGTATATTCCAGTGCAATAAAGGGCAAACCACAGGGGAAAGTTAAAAATTGGAAACAACATATGCTATGAATAGCATTCTTGAAAAGGTTAAAAGGTAGCATTATCTCTGGCTATATGAGTTTCATATAACCTGTATATATATATTTTATGTGCATCAGTTTTTGGCTCACAGTGCTTTTTTTTTTTTTTTTTTTTTAAATAACCCCTTGCCATTTGGCCTTCTTTTAACTTCAGGCTGAACTCGAAAATTGTGTCATTCCTAAGTATGGAGGTGAGAAAAGGGGAGTGGAACTGGAGATGGGTAATTTTGGGATAGTGGTTAGAAAGGACATATTGGAACAAGAATGTCCACTCTTATCAGTATATAAATTTCAATATATTTTATGAAATTTTAGCCAGAGCAATTATATAAGAGAGGGAAATAAAAGGGATACAAAAGGAAAGGAAAAAAAGTCAAATTATCACTGTTTGCAAATGATATGATCCTGTACTTGGAAGATCCAAAAAGCTTCATCAGACTTCTAGAGCTAATAAACAAACTTAACAAAATAGCAGGATACAAAATCAGCATTCAAAAACCAATAACTTCCCTATACACCAATAACGAATCCACTGAAAAAGAAATTAGGAAAACAATCCCATTCACAATAACCTAAAGATAGAAAAAAAGAAAGAATCTAATCAAGGAGGTGAAAGACCTCTATAATGAAAATTATGGAACAATGAAGAAAGAAATTGAAGAAGACACTAGAAGATGGAAAGATCTCCCATGTTCATAGATAGGCAGAATTAATGTTGTTAGAAATAGCTATAGTACAAAAAGTGATCTACAGATTCGATGCAATTCCCATCAAAGTACCAATGATATTCTTCACAGAACCAGAAAAAAGAGTTCTAAAATTCATATGGAACAATAAAAAATCCAGAATAGCCCAAGCAACTGAAAGGAAAACAAGCAATTCTGGTGGCATCACAATACCCAATTTTAAATTATATACAAAGCTATGGTAACAAAAATAGCACAGTACTGGCTTAAAAACACACATAGACCAGTGGAATACAATAGAAGATACAGAGACAGGTTTTGCTGTGTAGCCTGGTTTGAGATTAGAGTTGGGCCGCTGAGGAAGGTCACCGGGCTGTCACAGGAGGGAGGGGATGGACTTCCTGCAGCCTCTGACCTCATTGGCTGCGGAGACCCAGGCGCCTTCAGACCCCGAGGAGTCTGGGCACCATGGGGAGCAAACGCAGGCCCTTGAGGCTGCTGCTGCGTTCCCGTCTGCGTTTTAGTCGTTCATGGTTTGGTCACCGAACACTTACCCACCTCTTTGTCTCATGGAGTTGTCCCAAAACACATTTATTAGGTGAAGGATAGGAGCTGCCATGGCTTCCGGCACTTTGCCCAAACCTCAGATGCGGGGTCTTCTGGCCAAGCATCTGCGGTTTCATATTGTTGGGGGCATTCATGGTTGTCCTGGGGGTTGCAGCTCTCTATGAGTTTGGTGTGGCTGAACCAATAAAGAAGGCATATGCAGATTTTTATAGAAATTATGATTCCATGAAAGATTTTGAGGAGATGAGAAGGGCTGGTATCTTTCAGAGTGCAAAGTGATTTTGGAATATAAAGAATTTCTTTGGATCGAAGTCCTTAGAAGTTTATGCTGACCTGTGCTCCTGAACTATAAAACATGAATACATGGGCTAAGGAATAGTTTTTCTTGGTAAATAAACAACTAACAAACAAACAAAAAAAGATACAGAGACCCACACAGATACATTCATCTGATCCTTACAAATGTGCCAAAAACATACATTGGAGAAAAGATAGCCTTTTAACAAATGGTGTTGGGAAAACTGAATATCCATATGTAGAAGAATGACCTCACCCTTCACAAAAGTCAACTCAAAATGGATGATAGACCTAGGAATCAGACCAGAAACTTGGCAACTTCTAGAGTGGTTCAACAACATACAGATGCAGACAAGCAACAACTTCTTCAATAAGACTCCTAAAGCTCAGGAGATAATAAAGAAGTAATAAATGGGTTGGCATTAAATTGAAAACTTCTGCACAGCAAAGTACAAAAAGAACACGAATAGAGTATACAAACTGGGAGAAGGTCTTTGCTGGCTACTCTTATCAGAGGATTAATATCCAGAATATATGAAGAACTAAAAAAAAAAAACCCACAAATAATCCCACCAATAATGAGCAAAAGAAGTAAACAAACACTTCTTGAAAGAAGAAATACAGGGCTGGGGATATAGCTCAGCTGGTAGAGTGCTTGCCTTGCATGCACAAGACCCTGGGTTCAATCCCCAGCACCACAAAAAAAAAAAAAAAAAAAAAAAGAAATACATGAAAAAAAATTTCAACATCTTTAGCAATCATGGAAATGCAAATCATAACTACACTAATAAATGCTGGCAAGAGTGAAGGGAAAAAGGAACACTTATGAGATCTTGATGGGATTATAAATTTGTATAACCAGTATGGAAATCAATATGGCGTTTCCTCAAAAGACTAGAAATGGAACCACCATATGATGCAGCTGTCCTCCTCAGTATTTATTCAAAAGAAAGTCAAGACAGCTATACTTGCATACCCTTGTTTATACCATCACAATTCACAATAGCCAAGGTATAGAACTAACGTAGGTGTCTATCAATGGATGAGTAAATAAAGAAAATGTGGTGTATATACACAATGGAGTTGCAGTCATTAAGAAGAATGAATTTGTGTCAGCTGCAGATAAATGGATGGAACTTGATAACATTATGTTAAATGAAGTAAGCCAGACTCAAACTCAAGAGTCATATTTTCTCTCGTGAGTAGAAGCTAAAGAAGAAAAGAGGCAAGGGGAAGGATGTCATAAAAATAGAAGGGAGACCAAGGGAGTAGGAAAAAAGTACAAGAAAAGAGGATAGAGGGGAGGGAAAGGAAGGTACTGGTGAACGAAATTGACTAAATCATGTGCATGTCTAATATGTAATAACAAATCCCACTATTATGTTTAATTATAATATATCCATAAAAAAGAAATGTTATGTTGATATAATAGTAAAACAAAATTTTATGTCATTGGCTAAAACAACACAATTTGATTGTTTTAGAGTGCTTTGCTTTTTATTTCCCATGGTTTTATTGTGATCATATATTCCTTTTATTTTTCAAGTGAGGAAATCCAGAGATGTAGAGACAAGGTGTTGTAGGTGCAGGACTTGAAATTGAGATCTTCCTGATTTCAGTTCAATTTTCTTTCACTAGAGCACAACCTTGTGTTCAAACATAATCATGTGCTTCTGTGCACTTACCTCCTGGATCTCCTAGTTTTACTAAGGAGATAGGATATATATGTAAAAATGTTAATTGATGCATGAATGATACAGACACATAGATGCTGTGAATATTAGAAAGACTTCATCAAGGAAGTCTTGAGCTTTGGAGAATTTGGATATTATTTTTGAAAATAGATCATTGCCAGTTGTTTTGATGGACATTTTGTTATGTATTTTGCTTTATATATTTTGTTTTACATTTTATTTTATCTATTTTGTTAATATATAAAATTCAACTTAGATTATTTTCTTATTGTAATTAATTGGTCTGAGTATATCATTAAGCACTTTTTATTTTATCAAATATGCTACAGGAAAGACAAATGAATTCTCTTCAACAGAATTCAATATTCTGTGATAAAATCTCATTGGGTCATGCAAAATGAACACCTTCACTGGGTCTGATTATCCAGTTGTACATCAGCTCATTTCTAAATGAGCCCAAGAACTAAACTGTTGTTTTTGAATGTTCCTAACAGAAAGAATGTATGTCTGATATGATAGATATACCATTTACCCTGGTTTGATTATTAGACACTGTATACATATATTGAAATGCTACTCTATATCACATAAATATGTACAATTATTATGTGTCAATTAAAATGTTAATTTAAAAGAATGGAATTGTTAAATTATAGGAAATCATCTCTTAGATGGAAAGTTCATCACTATCCTTGATTCTGTTGTAACGTGTCTTGATTTTATAGTGAGAATATATTACTTCAGTACAGTAATTACTCTACTGAATAAAAAGTACAAATTGAGTAATTACTTAATTTGTACTTTGCAGACTGTCATTCTGAATCAGTTTCAAAATATTATCAATTTTAATTAATTAACATTTATTTTTGTGGTACTGGGGATTTAACCCAGGAGCATTTTACCTCTGGGCTACATCATCAGTCCTTTGTAAAAAATTTTGATACAGGGTCTTGCTAAGTTGTCTAGGCTGGTCTCAACCTTGTGATCCTCCTGCCTCAACCTCCTGAATGGTTGGGCCAATTTTCATTTATCATGAGCCATATAATTTATTATGACCTTTTAAAAACAGGCTTTTATTGTTTTTTTCTCCTTTGTGACTTGTGCCACAATAATCTTTGTAAGTCTTTTGTTTCTGCTCTAAATGTATTTATGATTTTTTAAAAAAAATATAGCCTGGTGCAGTGGCGCACACCTGTAATCCCAGCACTTGGGAGGCTGAGGCAGGAGGATCATGTGTTCAAAGCCAGTCTCAGCAACTTAGCGAGGCCCTAAGCAACTCAGTGAGACCCTATCTCTAAATAAAATACAAAATAGGGCTGGGGATGTGGCTCAGTGGTGGAGTGCCCCTGGGTTCAATCCCCAGTACCCCTCCCCCAAAATATATATATATATAGTGTTACAAACTGAAACCCTAGAGTATTATTCAGCAATGAAAAGTAATGAACTGTTGATACCTACATTAAGCTGAATGAATCTTTAGAGAATTATGCTTAGTAAAAAAAGTCAGAATTCTTGGAATTAATGTTTAGAGGAATAGAGAACAGACTAGTGGTTGCCTGGAATACGTGACTAGAGGTGGGAGATAAGTGGGTATGGCTGTAAGAGGGCAACATGAGGAATTCTTGTAGTAGTAGTAGAAGCATTCTTTTTCTTGACTATATCATTACCAATATTGTGATTGTGATTTTTATACTCTGGTTTCTTAAGATGTTTTTGTGGGGGGATATTGAGTAAAGGGCACACTGTATCTCCCTGGATTATTTCTTATAACTGTATGTAGATTTACAATTATCTTAACATGAAAAGTTTAATTCTAAAAATTGTCTCTTAGAATATTCCATAGATGCACATGGCACAACATTTATAAGTCTATGTTTATATTTAAATAGTGATTAAGAATTCACAATGTATAGATGGAACCTTAATATTAAAAATAACTTTTCATTTTCATTTCCCTTTTTTTTGAAAATAGAGGGAGTCCGTAATATTTCTAATCAGCTTTCTATAACAACCAAGGTTGATCAAGAGCACCCAGACATGAGAAACTATGCTAAGCAGAAAGGCTGGTGGGATGGAAAAAAGGAATTTGATTTTGCTGCAACCTATTCTTATCTTGACACAGCCAAGATGATGATTTCATCAGGCAGATACTGTGAGGGCTACAAGCTTCTGAATAAACACAAAGGTAATTTTAGCATTTTAATACTCAGAATAACAAATTACATTTATGTGGATATAATGTAGGAGCGATAAATCTGTTTTGAGGAATTATACTTGGCAAAACTATAGTCATTACAATTGAAAACAGTGTGATGATGTAAGCTATTGTTTGGAGATGTATAAAATATACAATTGTGAGAGGCAGTAATTCTTTGTGAAAGTTAAGTTCAGATTTTCAATCTGTAGAAAATTTTTAAAAATTCTGTTAATATTCTTTGAACAAAATTGGGTTACTTTTATTCTCAGATTTTTTTTTTTTTTCTTTTTTGGTACCAGAGTTGAACCCAGGGCTGCTTAACCACTGAGCCACATTCCCAGTCCTTTTTGCTTTTTATTTTGAGATAGGATCTTGCTAAGTTGCTGATGTTTGAACTTGTGATCCTCCTGAGGTTTTGAACTTGTGATCCTACTGCGTCAGCCTCCCTAGCTGTTGGGATTACAGGTCTGCTGTCAGAATTCTTTGAAACATGGAGACATGCTGCTTTGACTGTTGCTGCTACTTTATTTATTTATTTATTTATTTATTTATTTATTTATTTATTTATTTATTTTTGGAACCAGGGATTGAACTCAGGGACACTCGGCCACTGAGCCACATCCCCAGCCCTATTTTGTATTTTATTTAGAGACAGGGTCTCACTGAGTTGCTTAGGGCCTCGCTAAGTTGCTGAGGCTGGCTTTGAACTCAAGATCCTCCTGCCTCAGCCTCCCAAGTCGCTTGGATTACAGGCGTGCGCCACCACGCCCGGCCTGTATTTATTTTTTGATAATACTCTTATTGGTTATTACTATAAAATTATATCTAGAACTTCTAATTGAGAAGACAAACTGAGCAGATATAAGAATTCCCTCCATCCCACTTCAAAACTTCAGAAATATTGAATAAAATAGTCATTAAAGGCATACATAACTAAGTTCAAATACAAGAATAGGAAATCACCAGGTTCTAAAAATGAAGAGAGAACCTATAGTATCAGCAAGATTTGACATATTTCCATTCCCACACAGTCCTTATCTCTGGGTCAAAGGTGGGGAAGAAGGATTCTGCACTGGATCTAAGCCTTACAGGTTAGAGTTTTAACATCTATGAAAAGTATAGGTGTCTAGGTCAAAGACCCATTAGGGAAACAGGAGCTAGGCTCCTTACAAAGGCTACAGATCTTGAAAAATGCTACTGGACTCCTTGCTGAGAGTCCTATCTTGGAATTGAGCTTCCTGCTCTCTCAGGCTATGAGTCAACACAGTCTCTCATGAGAGATTGAACTCTGAACCACATATATTTTGTGAGCTCTGTTGGGACTGCCTGTGGGGCTGAGAAACAAATATTGGTTTGGAATTAGTAAACCATACAAGATCTCAGCATATGTGTATTTCTATATCTACTGTATGAATATTTGATACAATACATATTCAGATTTTACTCAGATTACCTATCTAATGGAAAATGTACCATAATAAAACTATTCGTAACTGCTATTGAAACCATTTAAATTAAATTGGGATTCAGATGAAAGGATGTAGTTTCTATATATAACTTCTACTGTTGTATCCTCAAGTATTCTGATCTTTTCCTATGTATTATCTGCCGTTAAATCTCATCTAATGATGTTTTCATTTTAGATACTGTATTTTCATCTCTACAAATTTCATTTGGTTCTTTGTCTTTTATTTGTCTACTCATTACCTTTGTGTATTCCTTTAAATTCTTGAGCATATTCATCACGTATTTTAGCATCCCAATATCATTTCCATAATTTTTGAGTCTTTTTTGGTGACCAGATTTTCACCTTTTTGGGGGGGGCGGTTTGCATTTTCATGGATCTAGTCATTTTGATTGGATGGTGGGCATTTTGATTTTATTTGATGAGTGTTGCATTTTTGTACTGTTTTAAACAGTGTTGGACTTTTAGTAATTTCATTCCTTTTAGGCCTATTTTTAAGCTTTATTAGGGCAACTCTAGAGTAGTCTTTCCTCTGGGCCTGGTTTGGGCCTACTTCTGGGGAGGAAGAAGATACAAATGACTAGTGTCAGAAATAAAAGAGATCATTATAGACTCCACAGACATTAGGAAACTAACAAAGGAATACTACAAATAGCTCTATGCTTCTAAATTCATTAACTCAGAGGAAATAGACCAATTTCTTAAAATTTACCTAATAAGAAATAGATAGCTCTTATTTTAAAGTTATTCATCTGAGTTGATTATACTCAATCTGCAAACTGTCTTTGTCTCAAATTTTAGTCTATTTCTTGCATTCTGCCCCACATGAGTATTTAGGAGTCAGATGACTATTTGGGCTATTTCGGCCGGTTTCTTCCTCCCTCCCTCCCTCCCTCCCTCCCTTCCTTCCTTCCTTCCTTCCTTCGTTCCTTCCTAGAATTTAGACGTTCTTCTCCCTCACTCTGTCCTTTATGGATTTGCCCTTCACTTTCTAGTGCTTGTGGTTGACCTCTGGTTTTTCAGGCCACAAATACCAAGGTTATCTAGTGCTACCAGCACAGCATTGACTGTGGCCTTGGTATAGTTTGTAGTGATAACAAAATTGGGAAACTCACCCTATACCTCATCCTCTCTTCCACATCATCTCCCCTGCAAGTTTTCTTGCTTCTGTTAGCACTAAGAGCTTTCAGGTAGGGTCTGGGGTTGTGGTTTAGTGGCAGAGCGCTTGCCTAGCATATATGAGACCCTGGGTTCAATCCTCAGCACCACATAAAAATAAATAAAGGTATTGTGTCCATCTACAACTAAAAAAAAAAAAAGGCCTTCAGGTAGTTGTTAACTGCATTGTGTGTGTGTGTGTGTGTGTGTGTGTGTGTTGCTAGGAATTGAACCCAGGGCCTTGTGCATGTGAGGCAGCCACTCTACCAGCTGAGCTATATCCCCAGCTTTGTTCACTGCATTTTTATTCCAAGTTTATATTTATATTACAGAGGGTTGGTCTGATAGGAGCTTACATAGTGATGTTCATAGAACTCCTTCACATGTCTTTTATTATTCTATGATATTATTTTACTTATAAAAATAAAATAGTCACATGACTGAAAATTCAGAGGTATACAAAAGCATACAGAGAAGTCTGTCTTTCCTATCCTGTCCCTAGATACTCAGTTTTTTTTTCCCTATAGGCAATTCTTTTTTTTTTTTTTTTTTTTTGCGGTGCTGGGGACTAAACCCAGGGCCTTGTGCTTTCAAGGCAAGCGCTCTACCAACTGAGCTATATCCCCAGCCCCCAACAGGCAATCCTTTATGTATTCTCCCAGAGGTGAATCAGGCTTAATGAGACAAATATGTATATGTATTTTTCTCTTTTTACAGAAATGGTAGTGTGCCATTTACACTTTTCTACATATAGCTTTCCTAAGTTAGTAGTATATAATATAGATCATTCTATTTCAGTATCTGCAGAACTCTCCTTTAAACAGATACATATTATTCTATTATTTTGATATTATCTTCATTTCTATGTGGTAGTATTTGATCATTATATAATAAAGAATAGTTTTATGAATCTTACTTTAGCTAACAAATCACTGTTACTTAGGTTGTTTTTAGTTTTTCATTACTGAAAATCATATAAAATGTTCATAGCCTACTTACATTCATATCCATGGTTATTTTCATAGAATGAGTTTTTAGGAGAAGAATGTGCAGTCAAAATGTATGCACATTTAAAAACTTTTGAAACACATTGCCAATATGGCCACCAGAAAAGACACATCAATTTAACACCAGCAATATTTGAATATTTGAGTGCCTATTTTCTAAATACTTATCTTTTAACCTTTATAATTTTGGGGGGGTACCCAATATTGAACCCAGGGGCACTTAACCACTGAACCACATTCCCAGCCCTTTTTTATATTTTATGTAGAGACAGGGTTTCACTGCGTTGCTTAGGACCTTGCTAAGTTGCTGAGGCTCACCTTGAACTGATGATCCTCCTGCCTGAGCCTCCCAAATCGCTGTGATTATTGGCATATGTCATGGCCAGTGGCTACCCTTTATAAATTTCGTAGGCAAAAGTGCCATATTATTATTTTAATATATATTTTATTTATTATTCTTATGTTTATTGAAAATTTATAATTTTCTTATAAATTGCCTGCTTATTAGTATATCTTTTTTGCATTTTTATATTAGGTCACTACTAACTCCTAAAAAATAACTTTTAATGTACCTTTCTCCCTTTGCTGTCAAACAATTTCAGCAAAATAAATTTTATTTAGATTACTGAATAGCAGATAATAGCTAAAAGAATCATTTTACTAATGAAAATATGTGCTGTGGTGCATTTGAAATAAATTGCCGAGTTAGTCTTGAAGCAAGACATGGAACTTTTTTCACCCTGGCGGGTCAGAAGGGCAGCAAGCAAGTCGTCTCTGCAACCTTTGACCCTTTGTAGAAGGTAGGATATATTTTTATAGGTAAAAACCACAAGCTCCCAGTAAGTCAGAACCATAACAATGTAAGAAGTGGGTTGGAATGGCCCAGGTTAGGGTACAGTACACTGCCCAAGAAAAATGAGAATTAAAAAGAGAATATGATGCATTGTATAAGAATAACAGAAACATTTTTCAACCGCCATGTGTTGTCAAACAGGGTGTGCTTAGCAGGAGGTGGCAGAGGCAGTTTTCTCATGGGAGAAGCATTTCTTATATGAAATGGAGTCTTAGGGTAAAATGGAGTTTGTCTGATGAACATATAATTTGGCCCATAACATATGACTGATCTACCCTCCTTCACTTGAGGGATAAAATAGTTCTATAAATCAATCAGAAAGCAACTACTCAGAAATGGATCACTCAGTGATATTTGCTTCTTAAGTATTCATTAAACAATTTCATGTTAGTTATTTGGTAACATGATCATTTTCAAAATATTTAATATCTTGTATTTTAATTTCTGAAAGAATGTCAAAATTTGAAAAGTTTTCTACAAAGTTTCTTATTGTTATTTTATCATTTCATTTTATGTATTTATTTATTTTTGGTACTGGGGATTAAACCCCAGTGTTTAACTACTGAGCCACATCCCCAGCCCTTTTTTGTACTTTATTTAGAGATAGGGTCTCCCTGAGTTGTTTAGGGCCCCACTAAGTTGCTAAGGCTGGCTTTTAACTTCGAATTCTTCTGCTTCAGCCTCTGAGCCGAAGGGATCATAAATGTGCACCACTGCACCCAACTAGCCTATCATTTTATAAGTAGATTATTTATTTTTCCATATGGATAGGTATGTAAAAAAGATACATCATTTTATACTAAGATTTCAATTTTAGACATATTATTAAAAAAGTAGACCAAAAAAGCTGTTGTAGCAGCATCTACTCTCATTTTATTACAAGGGCCAGGTACTATGTTAAGTTTATTTACTTATATTTTTTTTAACAGCCATGTGAAGTAGATACCATCTTCATTTTACAAATGAGAAAACTATTTGTATTTGTGCTCTTCATTTATATATTCTCTATAAAGCTGAAAAAGGGCTTTTTATTTGCCCTTATTTTTCTCTAAGCACCTAGCTCAATGTCTTGCAATACTATGTTGTTTGTGCTTAATAAATGTTGAATTGATTAATTAAGGATAATTAGTTGAATTAAATTTTAACTGGTAGGTAGTTTAGCAAAGATCACTGTTGTGTGCTTTGTTGTTTTTTTTTTTTGTTTTTTTTTTGTTTTTTTTTTTTTGTGGTGCTGGGGATTGAACCCAGGGCCTTGTACTTGCAAGGCAAGCACTCTACCAGCTGAGCTGTATCCCCAGCCCTGTTGTGTACTTTTTTCAGGCAATAAACCTAAAGGTCCAGGAAATGAAATTAAGAGATAATCTTGTTGAAGAGCAACAATGCATAATTAAGATGGAAAGGAAAATGTCAAGAATCTAAGGTTTAGGGTAATTGGATGAAAGGTAGAAAAACAAACAGAAATAATTAAAAATTAATTACCCAGTGCATCATAATATTTGTCATTATTTAAGTACAAAATACTAAACTGTAGATTTGAAAGTCATATTTGAGTATAATAATAGATGCATCTGACATGAAGCTTATTTTTTTCAAGTGTGAAGTACAGTTCATCTAGCTTTCTGTGCTTTGCCAAAAGAATAAATGTCTTTCTGATACTTTCGTAGAAAATTGTCTACTAGTACATTATGGCTAATTTTTCCCATGATTTTTCTAGATAGAAGAGCCTACCTTTCTTCTTTCTAACCATCCCTACCTGATGGCTATTAACTGTGCTGCATGTATATCCAAATTGTATCTATATTCACTCATGTATTTTAAATAACTAGTTTAAATTGCAATGAAATTGCACCCTGTGTTTTGCATTTATTTTACTGAACCCTGCCACTGCAGTCTCAGTACTTATTCAATGCTTGCTAGTGGATTACTTATAGCTATCCTACTCAAGTGATCATGTAAATCCCCCTTTCATTTTGAGAATTGTAGGTTTTGAATACAGAAAACATTTTTATAATACCTGTATTATCACAGTGTTATGTTCTGCCACTGTTTTTATTAAAACTTGCATTTATAGAAATTTAGACTTGAATCATTTTTAAATCTCATTTTAAATCATTTTTAAATCTCTCTGAAGGTATGTGCCTGGTAGATCAGTGTGGATGGTAGGCTTTTGTTTTATTGCTGAGTTTTAATATTAAAGGTGCTTTTAGAGGTAACCCTTTTTTCTTTCTGTGTTTTTCAAAATTAACAGAAAAGATGTGACTCTTATAACAAGTTAACATATAAATTCAGTTATTCAAGTTATTTTTCTTGTTTTGAATTTGAAGTCACGGTTATGCTGTGAAAAAACCAGATAGAATATAGATTTGTGTAAATCTTAACATAAAATTGTTAGTAATTTGCATGATTAATGGCAAAACACAGATCATTATATGTGAAAGTGAATTTTCTTTTAATTTGTAATGTCGCAAAAATCAAATTTTGGTATAGACTTGCTATGAGCTTTTTCTTTTCTATTTTTGGTACCTGGAATCCAACCTAGGGGTGTTTAACCACTGAGCCACATCCCCAGCCCATTTTTGTATTTTATTAGGGGCAGGGTCTTGCTGAGTTGCTTAGGGCCTCGCTAAATTGCTAAGGGCTGGGTTTGAGTTTGTGATCCTCCCACCTCAGCCTCCCGAGTGGCTGGTATTAATAGGCATGATCCACTGTGTCCTGCGGAGCTTTTTTGTTTAATCCCCATGTTATCATGGGAATGGTGGGGGCAGATTCTTGCTTTTCATATTGTGAGTTACTTCATTTTTAAATTTCTTTCCCCTAAGTATTGTAGAATGTTGTGTTTATTTATTTATTTGGTGCTGGGGATTGAATCCAGGACATTGTGCTTGCTAATAAGCATGTACTCTACCACTCAGCTGTACCTACCAGCTATATCTCCAGTCCCAGTTACTATAGAGTTTTGAGAGTGAGGAAAACAAATAAACAAAAACCTGTGGTCAATCAACCATGTTAAGTCAAAGTTATTTATTTCTTTAGAACTAATTTAGGCGGCTGCGGTGACTGACGCTCACCTGTAATCCTAATAGCTCCGGAGACTGAGGTAGGAGAATAGCAAGTTCAAAGCTAGTTTCTGCAATGTAGCAAGACCCTATCTCAAAATAAAAAAATAAAAAGGGATGGGGATGTGGATCTTTAGTTAAGCGCCGCTGGGTTTAATCCAAAACAAAACAAAAAAACTAATTTTAATGCAAGAATTAAATATATCCACATAAAGTATTTGAAATACCTGATGGCAGAAACAGTTTTACTAAAAAAAGAAAAAGAAAAAAACAAACAACAACAAAAAAACCCAACTGTACTTCCAGGTACGGTGGCGCATGCCTGTAATCCCAGCGGCTCAGGAGACTGAGGTAGGAGGATCGTGGGTTCAAAGCCAACCTCAGCAAAAGCGAGGCTCTAAGCAACTCAGTGAGACCCTGTCTTTAAATAAAATACAAAAAAGGGATGTGGCTCAGTGGTCCAGTGCCTCTGAATTCAATCCGCGGTACCTACCCCCCCACCCCCAACCCCCCAAAAAAACCCTCTGCTTGTGACAATATGGATCTACGATGTTCTTTACTCTTAAGAAACTGGTACTACCTCAACGTAAAAAGTAGTTGATGTGTTTAATAAATTGGAGGCATAATAATGTAGGAGTACCTGGAATTAGAATTACCTCTTTCCAGGAATAACTGTAATTGGAGTTGGGGGGGGATTCTCCATCTTTGAAGACCCAAATGAACAATCTGAAACAATCAGAGCCTGACTTACTTTCTTTTTCTTTTTTTTCTTTTGTTACTCCTGGGAATTGAACCCTTTTCAAGTATGGTAGGCAAGTATTCTACTACTGAGCTACACCCCACCCTTCCTTTAATTTTGAGACAGGTCTTGTTGAGTTGCCCAGCCTGGTCTCTGACTTGCAATCCTCCTGTCCCAAGTAGCTGGGATTACAGGTGTGCCCCATGGTACCCAAGATTCCCTTTTTCTTTCTTTCTCTTTTCAGTGCTAGGGATTGAACCCTGGGCCTCATGCATGCCAGGCAAGTGCTATACCACTGAGTTACAGAGCTGCATTGCCAGCCCCTCAACACCTGTTTTATGAACTACAGAACAATATGAGAGGATTTATAATACTGTTTTTTTTTTACATGATATGAAAAATACCTCATTACTCTGCTTTTTGAGAATTATCCTGGCAATTCTTGAATGTTTGTTTTTGCCAATGAATTTTGCAATATTTTTTTCAGTTTACCCCAAGAAAATATTTTTGAGGTTTGGCTGGAATTGAGTTAAAACTATAGATTAGTTTTAGAGAGAACTGACACCTGATAATATTGCCTTCCTATTCAAAAACAAGGTAAGGTTACTCATTTATTCATATTTTCTTTTGTATCTCTAAATAGACTTTTATAGCTTTCTTCGTCCTGTTTTCTACATTGATTCTTTGATTATGTTGTTAAAGAAGTATTTAGTCAACACTTACTCTGTGCTAGGCATGAGACCACATAGCAACCGACATGATTAATCTGGTCTGTGACTTTCTCTGGATCATATGACCAGTGGAGGGGAGGGGCAGACTAATAACAGATGGTATTGTTCAATATGTATTTCCAATTTTTTGCCACTATAAATTATATTTAACACTGGGAATTACTACAAATTTAATGTCTTAAAAGTTATAGACTGTTCAAACTATCAATTTCATTTTGAGTAAGTTTTGGTAGTACATGCTTTTGAAAGAATTGGTCCATTTCTCCTAAGTTGTCAACTTAGTTGTAGTATTCCCTTTTTATGTCTGTGAGTCTGTCATGTCCCCATTTCATTTCTGATATTGAAAATTTTGTAATTTATGTCTTCTTTCTTTTCTTTGTCAGTCTAACTAAAGGTTTTTCAATTATATTGATCTTTTCAAAGAACCGGCTTTTTTGTTTAATTGATTTTTCTCTATTTTTCTGGTTTTAATTCCATTAATCTCTGTTCTTTTATTCATTATTTACTTCCTTCTGCTTGCTTTGGGCTTATTTTGCTCTTCTTTTCTAATTAAATGGAAATTTTAATTACTGATTTCCATGTTGACCTCTAAATATTTTTCTGATATTTTTATTTCTTTTTTTGCTGGTAATGTGAATGGGATATTTTCTGTATTATTTCCTAATTGGTTGTTTTTGATTGTAAGGAAACTGTTGAGTGTTTTCATATATTTAATGAACTTTATTACTGGTACCTTATTTTTGTAGTTTTGAAATCTGTTTTTTGGATTTGCAGTAATTTTTTTTGGGGGGGAACTGGGGATTGAACTCAGGGGCACTCAGCCACTGAGCCACATCCCCAGCCCTATTTTGTATTTTATTTAGAGACAGGGTCTCACTGAGTTGCTTAGTGCCTTGACCTTGCTGAAGCTGGCTTTGAACTCGTGATCCTCCTGCCTCAGCCTCCCAAGTTCTGGGATTACAGGCATGCGCCACCATGCCCAGCTGATCCTATTTTAATTTTCAAGTATAGTTATACTTTTAGAAATGTATATTTTGTGCAACATCAAATTAGGAGATCATATAAGAAAATTGAGGAGATACAGGTGCATTCTAAAACTAACATCATTTTAGTAATTTGTTAGTTGGTTAATGAAGCAAAGATTTCAGGAAACAGTGGATGGATGGATAATAGAAGTTATGTGCATTTGTCTGAATTTTCATTGTTGATTCCCCAAAGGTACAAAAGGTTTCATAGAGAAGCAAAAGTGGCTTAAACATAAAAACAAATACCAGGGAACTGTTTATAAAACTAGTCCTCATTCAAACATCTTTCCCCACTTAGCACATCTTTCATGAACTCTGCTGTCAGCATTTTTGTTGGTTAGTCCCTATGGTTATTAAATATTCAATGACACAATACACATAGAATACAAAATGAAAGTCTGATAAATGGTCCATGATTTTAAGAAATCCGTGAAAGTAATTGATTACTGCTTAAGTCTCATACAAAGTCAGTGACAAATAACACATGGATAGAGAGTTAAACCTATTAACTGAAGACAAAACTGAGGATGGTAATATGACCAAGTGCTTTCAAAGAAAGTGACTTGAATACTAAAGCATTAAGAGAGGGACAACCCCATTATTGGATGCTGGGAAATGAAGGGTTAGAAAAATTGATGTAGTTATCAATTATTTTTGTGAAAATTGTCTTTATGATCATGCTGTCATAGTCAAATACAGTTGAATTCTCTTAAAATTTTGTTGGAAAAATTATACCTCCTTCTTGGTTCTAAGAATTAGCATGTTAAAATTTTACACTGAATTTTGTTTTCTATAAGTTCATATAAACTTTTTTCTAAAATATTTTTATTTCACATTAAAAGTTCAAACAATCCTTTTTACTCCATTATTTACCATGAAGGTTTGATTCTCATTTTTAAATTTGTTACTTTGAGTAGCTCTTTTCTGGTGTCAATATTCTTTTGTTAATGAGAAGTTCCTACATTTAATTAAAGGAAAACTTTTAAACCTATTCTAAAACTTCTCAGGAGAGATTGTCAATGAGTTGTTAATTGTAGTGACTTTAATTGAAATTAGGTCAGGGTGTTTGACTTCTTTATATTCATGAAGAGATATATCTTTTTGTATTTATGTCTCTATATAGATACATCTCTACTTTCTGTGATAGTGCCTGGCACTTAATAGATGCCCCCAAATGTTTTTTTTTTAAATAAATGAGAACTACACAGAGAGAAATATTATACTTTTCTATAGAGACTGTATAATCCAATGATGGGGCTAGGACAAATATAGACAAAAGGACAAAATATAGACACTTACAGATGTAGAGGAAAAGGTCTTTTCAGTTTAACTTAATGGTAAGTTTTAATTTATAGGAATTTTAATTTGATCCAGGAGGAATTTGGAGTGATAAATTTTGCCGAAGAAAATTCATGATAGGTGAAAAGAAAAACAAGCTGTTTTTGGCAGACTGCTGTGTTAGTCAGCTTTTTTATTGCTGTGACCAAGATACTTGACAAAGTCAACAACTTCAAGGAGCAAAAGTTTTTTTTGACTCAGTTTCAGAGGTCTTATTGCTCTGGGCCCACAGTTAGGCAGAACATCATGGTAGAGGGGCTGGTCGAGCAAAACTGCTTGACTCATCATGGCCAGGGACAAAATACAGACCCCAAGGGCATACCTCTAGTGACCTAATTCCTCCAGTCATTCCCACCTGACTATAATTACTGCCTAACTAGTCCATTCTAATTATTAATCCATCAAGTGGATTAATTCACTCATTAGATTACAACTTTTGTAATGTAATCCTTTCACCGCTGAATATTCCTGCATTCACACAGGAGCCTTTGGGGGGACATTTTACATTCAAACCATAATAACTTCATCTGGTAGGCTAAGGATTTTTTGTTGTTACTGTAAGGCAGTTCTGAGCCACATCTTTGACTCTGGATTTATGCAGCAATGAACAGAGCTGTTTGAAAACATCAATGACTTTACAAAATTTTTGGTGATGCTTTCCAAATATTGAAATCAGAAGCTCCCTATAACCAGGAGCATGTTATGTTTAGTAAAGATATAAAATAATTTTTTTCTATTTTCCTTATTTTTCTCAACAAATTCTTAAAAACATTAAACAATTTTTATTTATTTTTTTAAAAATAATTATTTAGTTGTAGATGAACACAACACCTTTATTTTTTTATTTTTATGCAGTGCTGAGGATCGAACCCAGTGCCTCACAAGTGCTAGGCAAGCGCTCTATCACCAAGCTATAACCCCAGCCCAAAAAACATTAAACTTTAAATATGAAAGCATAAAACAGTATAATCACATGCAGTATTTCATCACACATGTATTTCATTACACACAAAGGATGTTTAAACTTTTAAAGTAGCCCAGCAGTATTATGCACACCCAGATTCCATTAACCAATAATGTGTTTTGTCTTCTTCATTCTTTTTCAAGTTCCAGCCCACACTTTCATGTAAGATTATTATGTCAGACACAGAAATTATTATAGGAAAAATAATGTATTATTTTGTAAAAATTATTTGTTTAATTCTGGAAACTAAACAGTATTTTTAAATATTTGCTTCTCAGAATGGACAGACTCAGATAATAGTTACTGATATCATCAGTTCATTACTAAATATGCCTTAAAAATTCTGTAAGTGCAATAGGATTGAGCATATTTTTACAGTATTGATTCCTTTTTCTTAAGAAGTTTTACTGGTTAGAATGATTTTGAGACTTTGCGCATTTTATATTTAAAAGAAAGTATCTTTCTGTGACAATGGAATGAGTTTAATTGCTGTTGAAACAGTTTGTTTATAGTCGATCTCTCATTTATACCAAGATCAATATCTCCTATATTATCAGTAGAAAAAGCAGTTTGTAATTGTAAGGTATGTATGTATGTAAACATATTTGATGGGTTTTTAAATTATTTCCTTAGGAAACATAACTTTTGAAACAATGATGGAAATTCTCCGAGATAAACCAAGTGGCATTAATATGGAGGGAGAATTCCTGACCACTGCAAGCATGGTTTCAGTTTTACCTCAAGATTCCAACCTTCCTTGCATTCACTTCTTTACAGGGACTCCTGATCCTGAGAGGTGAAGTCACATAATACTGTAAACTAGCAAGTGGTCATGGGGTGCGGTAGAATCATAGTATGTGGATGATTCTGTCAAACTAAATTTTTGTCATATAAATAAGACAATTTGTTGATGGATTTTCTGTGCCAATTTTAGATTGCAATTTCCATATGTGTGTAACTGTTTTCATTTTTTATGGTAAGAAACAGCTTATATAATTTGTATCTACACTTATCTGTACTCCTCTTTTCTACAAATATATTTAACATTGTCAAGAAAATGAAATAGGTTTTTCTACTCAGATTTCAGACATTAACAGTATTAGATGATTAATAAATTAGTAAAGAGGATAAAAAAGGTAGTTATGCTAGATTTACTTATGTACCTATGTCTAGAAAACAAATACATAAAACTTAAACTATCAATAATCAAGTTATATCTTTAGGACTTTTTTTCTTAGTACCCAGATTACTATCTTTTCTTAAAATATCTTTTTATGTGTTCAAATTAGTTACACATGACAGTAGAATGCATTTTGACACATCATACATAAATGGAGTATAAGTTCTCATTCATCTGGTTGTACAATGATGTAGAGTTGTCCAATTCATTCTATCATTCCTACCCCCAGGTCCCCTCCGTTCCCTTCACTCCCCTCTGTTCAGTCCAAATTACCTCTAATTCTTCCCCCATCCACTTATTGTGAATTAGCATCCACATATCAGAGAAAAAAATTCAGCCTTTGTTTCTTTGGGATTGGCTTATTTAGCTTAGCATAATATTCTCCAGTTCCATCCATTTACCAGCAAATGCCATAATTTCATTCTTCTTTAAGGCTGAGTAATATTCCATTGTATGTATATACCACAGTTTCTTTATCCATTCATCTGTTAAAGGGCTCCTAGGTTGATTCCATAATTGGGCTGTTGTAAATTGAGCTGCTGTAAACATTGATGTGGCTATGTCACTGTAGTATGCTGATTTTAAGTCCTTTGGGTATAAACCTTGGATGGTTCCACTCCAGGTTTTCTGAGGAATCTTTATACCGCTTTCCAGAGTGGTTGCACCAATTTGTTGTCCCATCAGCAATGTATGTTTGTACCTTTTCCTCCCACATCCTCACCAACATTTATTGTTGCTTGTATTCTTGATGATTGCCATTTCGACTGGAGTGAGATGGAATCTCAATGTAGTTTTGATTTGCATTTTTCTAATTGCTAGAGATATTGAAATTTTTTCCATACATTTGTTGATTGATTAAATATTTTCTGTGAAGTGTCTGTTCAGTTCCTTAGCCCATATATTGATTGGGTTATTTGGTTTTTTTTGAGTTTTTTATATATCCTGTAGATTAATGCTCTATCTGAGGTGTGTATGGTAGAGATTTTTTCCCATTCTGTAGGCTCTCTCTCCACATTATTGATTGATTGATTGATCGTGTGTTTGGGTTTTTTTGACTGTGAAGAACTTTTTTAGTTTGATTCCATCCCATTTATTGATTCTTGATTTTACTTCTTGAACTTCAGGAGTCTTGTTAAGGAAGTCAGTTTCTAAGCTGACTTGGCTGACATGGTGGAGATTTGGTCCTCCTTTTTCTTCTGTTCTTTAAGACTTTTATAGCCTTTCTTGATTCAAGTCATTTGTATCTCTTACAAAACTTAATGCACATTACATTTAGAAATGATTTTGTATTTACTATCCTTTCATGTTATAGTCTTTCATATTATTAAAGATATTTTCAAGAAGTTAGAATGAAACCTGTGTCCCCTTATTAACACTTGTGCTGACTTTCACTCCACATTATAATCTTCAGTCTATAACACTGAGGACTGTTCTTACCTTAGGAAATGGAAAATTGTTTGTTCACTGATGCTGTGTATGTACCAAGCTCTCTGTTAGGTCCATAGGAATGCCAGCCTAAATAAAACATTGTCCCTTGCTATAAACAAGATCACATTGTACCCTGGAAGTTGGGCATAAGCATAATTAATATGACAGGAACAACTTACTATGATGCATCATTAACAGAAACTTCTCTAAGAGAAAATCTTGGAAAACATAGAATAATGCTGAATTTTTAAATATTTTGACATGTCAGTTTAATAAAGTCTCTTTCTTCTAGGTCGGTTTTTAAGCCTTTCATATTTGTGCCACATATTTCACAACTATTGGATACCAGTTCACCAACATTTGAACTTGAAGAGCCAGTTAAAAAGAAGCCACACTTAAAGATTAAGCCTGACAGAAGACACCCGCTCTACCAAAAACATCAAGAGGCATTGGAAGTAATAGATAATAATGAGGTATGATTATATTAGATTCTTTGTTGTATCATTGAGAATAGTTTAAAGTGTGATTCAATCTGATTCTAAACTTTGGAGAACCAATTTATCTCCTTCATGTAAAAAGTGGGTTTAGAAATAGTGTAGATGTTCATATTATAGTAAAGTTGTATTATTTTTACCTTTGGTTAAGAATATATATGTTGTGACTATTTTAGAAAAATTTAGTATATTAAATGTAACAATAACTAGCATTTATTAAGTACTTATTATATACCATTTTATATGGATTATTTCATTTAAACTCCACAATCACTTTATGAGATAGGTACTATTGTTATCCCCATTTTACTGATAAGGAATGTAAAACTAGGAGAGAGGTTAAGTAATTAGCTTAGTATCTATATCTCACATCAAAAATTATGGAGACTCTCAATTAACCTGTTCTTTTACACAGTATTCTTTTTTTTTTTTTTTTTTGGGTACTGGGGGTTGAACCCAGGGGCACTCTACCACTGAGCCACATCCCCAGCCCTATTTTGTATTTTATTTAGGGACAGGGTCTCACTGAGTTGCTTAGGGCCTCGCTGAGTTGCTGAGACTGGCTTTGAACTCATGATCCTCCTGCCTCAGCCTCCCAAGTGCTGGGATTACAGGTGTGTGCCACCACGCCCAGCTCCATAGTGTTCTTAATCCTGTAGCTGCAGATGAAAATTAATTGCAAGTGATTAAAGGTCACCTAGACTAAAAATGTTTTTTTTAAAAAAATCATATTTGCTTATTATTTTTAAAATGTAAGCATTGTAAAGAGCAATATGTCACCTGAAATCTCTAGAAATAAGTAGATGTATTTATTTTCTGTTTTAGATTTACAGATAATTTTATAATGTCCACGCACCTCTTTAGCCCTCTCTATCCCTTGCCCCTCCAACTCCAAAAACAAACAAAAAAATAGATAAGAACAAAATGGGGCTGGGGATGTAGCTCAGTATTAGAGTACTAGCTTAGCACGCACGCATCAGGCTCTGGGTTTGATCCCCAGCACTGCAAAAAAAAAAGAAAAAAAAGAAAGGAAGCACAAGGCTGTCCAAAGACAGCTATCAGTTGACTCCCTGCAGTGAAGGAAAAGATCAGCCATCTTGTATCTTTTCTTGGCTATTTCTACCATTTGCCTATTTTTCCTCCTATATAATACTTTTACTTTGTCAAGGTGTATACATTTACATCTGTCTACATTTAAATCAATTAAATTAATTTTCCTCCAGGTAATTAGTCATTTTTGCCTGTAGTATGTTTGCATAGTTGCTATGCCTTTTTCCCCCTTTGCTATTTTGCTTTTGCTTGAAGCAAAGAACTCTGCCAGACTCCCTATTTGCTAAGAATTCTTAATGCTGATTCTGCTTTATCTGGGACCAGTTTGTTTTCACATCTGCTTTACTGTCTAAATACTGTTTTGTAGCTTGGTGGTGTGAAATGAGGGGCAAGCACTAGGAACCCACTCAGTATGCTGACTGGGGCCCAATCCACTGGGCCAGAGGTGTTGATTATTCTCATGCACTTGGCTTATTCTGCACACTCAGAACAGTGTGGTGAACGATGATGAGTGCTCTGATTCTTTGGCCTTTGCTCAAGTCCCTTAGTGATATGCTTCAGGAACTTCTACTGGGGTCCCTTTATTCCTCCATAGCAGTTTCCACACAGCCCCTATTGTTCATAATTGCTCTCCTGATCTTGAGTTTTCACTTCTTTTTTCCTCATTGTACTGCTTTTGGGAGGTGAGTTTTATAGACTTAGTATTAAACATTTGTTAAACTAAATTAAATTGCTGATTGACATTGAAAAGTAATATTGGGATAAAAAATTAAAAGCTGCTACTAGCCTTATTTAAAAGACATTAATTTAAAAAATTTTTTTTGTAGTTGTAGATGGACAGAACATCTTTATTTTGTTTATTTTCGTGTGGTGCTAAGGATTGAACCCAGTGCCTCACATGTGCTAGGCAAGTGCTCTGCCACTGAGCCACAACCCCAACCCAAAAGACATTAATTATTGATTGACAATGTAGAGTAGTGGAAAAATAATGTAATTTGAGGGAGGTGTTGATGAGCCAGGTTCTCTTTTGTAGGGAGACTCAGTCCTACTGATAGCTTTAATTTACATTTTTTGATTACTGGTGAGATTGAAAATCTTTTATTTTTTTTGTGGTATTTTCTGTTAAATAAATTGGCTGGTTTTTTTTTTTTCAAAGCTATTTCTCAGTTGATTTTAGGGTCATTTTTTTGAGGGGGAGGGAGTACCAAGGGATTGAACTCAGGGGCACTCAACCACTGAGCCACATTCTCAGCCCTTTTTTGTATTTTATTTAGAGACAGGGTCTCACTGAGTTGCTTAGTGCCTTGCTGTTGCTGACTGACTTTGAACTCGTGATCCTGCCTCAGTCTCCCGAACAGCTGGGAGTACAGGTGTCTACCACCACGCCCAGCTTTTGGATCATTTTTGTTTGTGTGTTTTGCATCAAAGAGACAAAAAATATGAATATTAACTTGGTTATATGCAGGGATTTTGTTCCTATTGTTGTTTTTGATCCTGAGGATTGAACCCAGGGATTTGATACTAATATGTTAACTCAGTCTAAAGGAGTTTTGTTCCTTCTACATGTACAGATTAGGATGGGTAAGCAATCCAGAAGCAGAAATGACAGTGAGCAAATCTTGTCTGTGAGGGTGGGCTGGAATTTGGTTAGATTAATGTATTTGTGTATTTATTATTATACTTTTAATTGTTTAGGATAAAGCCAGAACAATGTTGGACACCTTGAGGAAGCTGGAGAAAGAACTATTCAAAGAGATGGAATCAGTTCTCCAAAACAAGCATCTTGATATGGATAAAACTGTTAATCTCTTTCCTCAGAGTACAAAAGATGAAATTAGAATTTATGAGGCAAATATTAGTTCTTAGTGATCATAGAAATGCTTGGAAATCTTCCTCAAAGTCAGAATCCATTGTCTTGAGGTAAACCTACTTAGCTATTATTCTTTAACAGCATTCAAGTGATAGCTGTTAAAACTACGTATAGTTTTGCTGAGATATTGAGAAAGAAAACATTGGCATCAAACACATATATCACGGGGTAACTAGGTGTTACTTCAGGTAGTGAATTATTTCTTTTAGCCACAATAACATTTTTGTCACAATAATTAAGTATTCAATTCTACATAAAACATGAGATATTGATATGATGCATGGATTTATATTTATTATAATTTTGTAGTACCATCAAATCATTTTATCAATTATTTCAGGAAAGCAGTTTTTTTTTTAAGTAATGGAAAAAATATGAAGTAGTGAGTTTTCTTGCACTCTAGGCAAATATTAACCAGTGCTAATAAGGGAATTTCTAGATTTACACACTGAGTCTTTGTCATTGTATTAATTCTGAAAATGTACTTTCATTCAAACACACTGTATATTGAGAATTGCTTACCAGTGAGCTTGCAGTTCTAATTGGTTAGCCTCCCTCTCTCTCAGAAACATCTATGTTTTGTTTTTAGTTTTCTCTGTAGTTTTGCTTTCCCCACAATGTTGGAATCATACAGTATGTAGCCATTCAGGTTGGTTTCTCTTACTAATAATATACATTTAAGGTTTTTCTTGGCTTGATAACTCTTTTCTTTTTAGCACTAAAAAATATCCTATTGTCTGGATGTACCATTACTAAAGGACATCTTGGTTGCTTTAAAGTCTTGACAGTATGAATAAACCTACAAACAGCCATGTGCAGGTTTCTGTGTGGATGTCAGTTTTCAACTTACATTGGGTAAATACCAAGGTGTGTAATTGCTGGATCGTATTTTAAGAGCATGTTTTGTAAGAAATTGCCAAACTGTCTTCCAGAGTCATTACCATTTGCATTCCCATCAGCAATGTTTTTTGCCAGTGTTTTGAATTTTGACCATTCTAATAGGTGTTTGGTTGTTTCTCATTTTAGTCAGCAATTCCCTAATGACATGGAATGTTGAACATCTTTTCATTGCTCATTTGCCACCTGGGTATATCTTCTTGGATGAGGTGTCTGTTCAGATCTTTTGCCCATTTTGAAATCAGGTGTGCATTCATTTTCTTATTGTTGAATCTAAAACACTTTTAAAGACATTGTTCTTGGGTTAAAGTCTCTATCCTTAACAAATGCCACCAAGATCCTGCTAATTAATCTGTCCTCCATCTATATCTTGTTGCATTTTCACCATTGTTTTTTATGTTTGAACTATGCTGCTCTTTCAAGTCTTGCAGTGTGCCCAATTCCTTCTTCATGGCTAAACCCTCTGCTTGCACCATTCATTCCATGTTCTCTCCTTTTGTAGTTCTTTTTATCTATAAGTTTTGCCAGTACAGTAATTCCTTAAGGAAGTTTTCCTCAAACCACAAGGTCAGGTCTCTCTTACATACTCTTGGAACCACTTGTAATCCTGATAAATTTGTAATTAATTATACATTTGTCTTTCACAGTAGAATGAAGTTCTCTGAAGCTAGGAATCATATTTATTTTCACTGTTGTATGCCCAGTGTTCAGTATTGTGTCTGGCATGTAATAAATAGATATTTGCAAAGTAAATATTCAGATACTGATGGGAAAAATTTATACAGTCCTCTGCCTATAGAAATGTAAGGTTGAAAAAATTATCTGGACAATTTATCTAGACAACTTGCTAGCCTTTGATAAGTCTCAAATCAGCCTGTTTCTTCTTTCCATATTAAAATGGGAGTAAACCCCAGATTATTATTACAGTATGTGAATTAATTTGTAAAATAGCTTGACTTTCACTCTACAGATGCAATGTGGTATTTGGGCTGTGACTACTTGTGTGGCTAATTAATGCCTTGGGGTAGACTGTAGAAAATTTAAGGTTTTATTAAATTTTATCTATTGTAAGAGTAAAAAATATAGTAGCTGAATTAAGCTTTTTACTAGGTCAACCCTTAAATTATGTTATAAACCAAGGGAATAATCTAATAAATATAGTATTTTTCAAAAAGCTAGTTTGTTTGATCTTTGATGAAAATATCAGTTTATATATTTATCTTCAATTAAAAAATTTTGCCCTAGAAATAATATTCAACCTAGAATTTTGGAAAGTTAGTTCCTTCTTGTAAAATTTGCCAAAAAACAGGTCTACAAAGTGAATTTTTATCTTTTGAATTAATTATTTCAGAATTCTGTCATACCAATTGCAGAACTTTAAAATCTGGCTTTTCCTGAAGAATGGTGATAATATTTATGGTCCTGATATGAGTCATCACTCATCACATGGATATGATATGAGATATGAAGGGGCAAAAACCAAGAGCTGTATTCTGCATAACTTTTAGTTCACTAATCATTGTTCTCCAAGTACCAAATATACTTTGGTACATGCACAAGTTAAGAATGGATTTGTTCATTGAGAGTTAATAATTGACTAGGCTCCAGATTAGTATAGTAAGAAGGGGTAGATTTTAATCAAAATTGTATCAGATAATTTTCCAAGCTGTGACTGTACATATTTAAAATCATGAAATGTATATAAAGCACTCTTAATTTCATATTGACTCACTCATAAAAGGTGTTTACTGAATTGGGGAAGTTTCTATACACAGGACCTAAAGGGTCATGAAGAAAGGGACAATCTTAAACTCATTTAAGAAAACATTGAGAACTTAGAGAAAAAGACCTTGATGGTAGCATCTGCATCATTCTAGTTGCCCAAAGAAAAGATGACAGCAATGAAAGTTAAAATAGGTAGTTTATTGAGAAACTTGCTTTGTCAGTGAGAAAGTAACAGTTACAAATATTTTCATTTAATAAAATTAGCATATCCTTAATCCTAAAAACATCCCTTAAAATCCTTTATCTGAAACTGCAGGTCATTCTGATTTAGGATTTTCTTTTAGTGTCTCCCATGAAAAAAGATGCTGCAGGTTCCTTTCGTGCAAATTAACAACCTATGCAGTATGCCTTAGTTATATGACTTGTTCATAAACAAATTTCTCCACTTGAGTATGAGTTGCCTGGCATGCGAGTTATATCTCTACTGGAACAGCAGTGAGGCTTTATGCTTACTCCTGAGCATTCAGAGTATTAATATGGTCATATTTTTCTTTTAGAAAATGTTCCCCCACAAGACAGTTCTGTTTAAAAACACTCCCATTCTCTAATGATAGCTTGAAATTTGCATAGGTACACTAAAGTAAAATTTACTTGTTAAATACACTATGCTTCCATGCAGGTTTTTAAAAAAATCACATATTTGTTGCATTAAAAGGTCAATAATTTTCTAACTGGCTTTATATATAAAACACTAAATGAGATAATTAAATGTTTCAACATATTTTAAGTAAGTTAAACCAGTACTGACACCTAACGATTAAGTAGATGTTTAAAGATCATGTGAATAATTCTCTTTAATTTTCTGAAGATGAACTTTATCTGAGGGTGCTATGGTCTGAATGTTTTCATCCCCTAATTTCATATGTTGAAATGTAATCCCCAGCATGATGGTACTGGAGGGTGATTAGGTTGTAATGGTAGAGCCCTCATGAATGGCATCAGTTGCCCTTCTCAGGGCTGAAGAGACAAGAGTTCTTTCCTTCTACCATGTGAGGTCACAGCAAAAAGGCACCAGCTGTAAACCAGAAATCAGGTCCTCACCCAACAAATGCCTTAATCTTGGACTATACAGCCTCTAGACCTATAAATAAGTGTTTCCAGAAATAAGTTTCTGTTGTTTATAAGCTATCCAGTTTGTGGTGTTTTATTATTGCAGCCTTAGTGGACTAAGATAGTGACATTTAGTAATTTAAAAATTTATAATTTTTTATACAGAGAATTCATAGACTGAATTCTAAAGGTAGTCACAGAGTGCTATGTTCAGAAATTTTAACTCTTGGACTGTATATATGGTCTTTTTAATTCACTGCAGGGAATAAGGTTTTAGGGTTATCTTTCTGTACTATATTGCTTTGTGCAAATAATGAGTGATACATCACATGGCAATAATTTTATAACATTTAAGTAAATATGCACAAGTTACTATCTGTAGCACAAAAGTTGAAAGATTGGATTATACTTCTGTTGAGGATTATGGAGATGATAACATTTATGGGGGTTTTTATTCCCTTTCCTAAGAGCACAGATTAGTACTTGGGTTAGAACAGCAAGAAAAGACAAGCCTTAAGAAAACGTGGTTCTAGTTTGTTAATGAGTTTTTGTCAGAGAAAAGGGGGGGAAAGAATAAGAGCCTCTTATTAGCTTCAGTAAAATTCTTTTTTAGGAAGTGCTATCAATAAATGTAAAGTTGTCATAATTTTAGATCCATTTCACCAACAGAACATCTGTCAAATTTGGCAATTTAAAAGGAATTGTCAATTAGATATTGATTTTGAAATTATAGCAAACAGTGCCAGGAAATAATTTTATAATATTGGCATATTAGTATTACTTCTAGTAATTATTGTATTCACTATCAGAACTTTTTGTTTTTTTCTTTTTCCTGTCACTTTCCTATGTGTTTTAGACACTAAAATCACAGTGTTAGCATGGGATGGGAATGCATCTTGTCAGGTTTTACAGAAGTGAAAACTGAGGCTCAGAGAGGCTGTAACTTGCCCAAGATCACATAGATAAATACTGGATCCGGGGGTAGGATATTCCATGTGGGATTCTCTCCTTTATCATTTAGGTCTTAAGAGAAAGTGGTGATGGGGGTGAATGCTCAATTTCTTTATAGCTTTCCCGTTGGGGGTTGCTTGCATTAATAGCAGAAGTCTGTTCAGGACTCTTTTGAAGAAATCTGTAAAACAAGTACTCATCCCGAAATTCATATTCATTGGTGATATGTTGGATGACTCCCCCTTGCACCAATCTGTCTCCGTATATCACAGCTTCACCACGGTCAGGGGCAAGGCCAACTTCAATTAGCCAGTTCACCAGGTCACAGCCACAGAAGGTCCCAGCAGAAGTCTTTGCACCACACCTGTATGTCAAAGGAATGATTCACCCATATGTTCTGTAAATCTCGTATCAGCACTGCATGGTAGAGGACAAGCAAGGAAAAATAGAAGGAAACAAGGGAAGACGGCACGATAGTTAAAAGCATGGCAGGAATGAAACTGTTCTGAATATAAAGAAGTTGTTAACTTTCCTGACCCTAGGAGAAAAATAAAATATGCCAATAATGCTTGTGAAAACAGAAATGCCTCAACAAAAATTGACATAATGTCAGAATATTATGTATTTTATAATTTCTTATATTCTTAGTTGTACTAAGTAATTTTATTTGTCTCAGGAACATTATATATTTTTGTAAACTCTTAAGAAGTGACTATTTTTATTAAACTACTCAAAACAAACTTTATTTCCAGCTTATAGTGCCCACAAGTAGTCTTTCTTGCCATCAGAAGCCAAGACAATCATACTTAGGTGTTTGTCAGGATTTGCTTCATTAGAAAGCAAGGAAAGAATAAATGAGATCTGTCTTACTACAAATCTTAAGATTTTTTTTTTTTTTTTTCCCAGTGCTGGGGAT
>JAJEJO010000123.1:876892-915026 GCA_020662805.1 Glaucomys volans | reverse complement strand
CTGAGCCACATCCCCAGCCCTATTTTGTATTTTATTTAGAGATAGGGTCTCACTGAGTTGCTTAGGGCCTCGCTAAGTTGCTGAGGCTGGCTTTGAACTCATGATCCTCCTGATTCAGCCTCCCAAGTGCTGGGATTACAGGCATGCACACTGCACCCGGCTCCATCTTAAGACTTTTTTTAAAGGTACTTTAAAAATCTACTTCTTGATTACTTAAATTTTGTCTTCCTAATGAAAATATGAGGTCCTTCAAATATGTCCAAATAAACAAGAAAAAGAGAAATGCAAAAAACAACAAAAACCTAAACCCTATTTACATAAATTCTGTACATTTTCATACAAATATGCAATACATAAAAAGAATCTGTTCACAAGCATCAGTCAAGCTGTAAAACCTTAAGTGCTTGACAATAGGAAATAGCGGATGAAGACCGAGATGAAATGAGAAACAGGTGACAAGAATTTAAGAACATTTTATCATAAATAAAATATACGTTAGTGTTTCATATAAGAATCATAAAAACAAAGTTAATAAAATGTTTCTCAAGTATGTGAAATCACAGTTTTTTGTTTTCTTTTTTTTTTGAGGTGCTGGGGATGTCACCCAGGGTCCTCATGCTTGTTAGACAAGCACTCCACCCCTGAACTACATCCCCAGCCCCAAATTACAGTATTTTAACCTATGTTTTTCACTTAGTGATAAGAATCTCTTAATTCTTTGCAACTGCAAACATCACTTTTGACAGAAGCCTGAATGTTGCAACCCGTCTGAGCCTTCTTCCTGTTTGACTTTTAATTTATAGTCTAATGCCTCTGTCCCAGACACCAATTGAATAGTTTCTTGATGACTGTGATCAGGCAGCTATAACAAAAGCCCTTGGAGATGTACAGTGAGAGAATGTGATGCTGGACAGGCAGTAATGCTGGAAGGGGACAGAGAACAGGCCAGAACACTACCAGCTGGTGCCCATTCAACCATCTGGGACCAAGGCAGCCTGGCAGCCCTACAAATGGTAAGAGACACACTTCCTGACAGTTGGCAAGCATAACAAGCCTGACAGCTAACAACAGAGTTTTCTTTTTTAATTTTGAAAAGCAGTTTTAAATTGTTGAAACTACCTATGGATAGTATCTTGAAATAACTGTGCTCATCCCTTTAAGGGTAGAAAACTAACTTTTCTCTGTAGTTTACCATTGGGCTAGACACATCACAGACATTTTGTCACCTAATTCAAACAACATTGAGAGATTTTTAAAGAAAAGGAAAACTAAGGCTTAGAAAATTGAACCTGCCCATTGTCACACAGCCAAGAAACTTCAATTTAGGAGTTGAATTCTAGTATTAACCAACACCCAAATGAGTCCCTTTCCACTATCTGACCCAGGCCACCATCTAATTATAATGGCATATATGTTAAATGTAGTGGCATAAGATATGCAAATAAACCATCCTGTATGGTTTTTAAAATTTCAGTTATGCACATATATTAAGTTCCTTATGTTTTGTTTTTATTTCTCTTTTATGACAACCAAAAATATTTGCACTGTAACATTTGTTTATTCAAAGTTGTTTCCTGCTATAGTATGTTCCATATGTTGAGGATTAGAAGAACAGATATAATGTCATAGATCAAAAAAAGATTAGGACTTGAAGGGAAATACAAGCAGCAGAATTAATTAACAGGCAGAATTTATTTATTTATTTATTTATTTATTTATTTATTTATTTATTTATTTATTTATTTCAGTACTGGGGATTGAATCTGGGGCACTTTACCACTGAGCTACATCCCCAGCTGCCAATCCCTTTTTAAAAATTTCAAGACAGGGTCTCACTAAGTTGCTATAGCTGGCCTTGAACTTGATATCCTCCTTCCTCAGCCTCCCAAATTGCTGGGCTTATAGGCGTGTGCCACCACTCCTGCATTCATTTTGTTTTCTTGACTACAGCATTAGTAATATAACAGCATTAGAAGATGGGAATATAAAATCACTTCAGAATCCAATGTATTTCAAAGCTTTGTGAGAGACATTAATGGCCAACATGAACTGAATGTTAGTATTCTACCACATTCTGGTTTGTTTTAAAGTTCTCATATTTTATGCAGAAATCAGAAGTTATATATTTTAAAATATTAAAATCAAAATTATGTGGCTCTTTCAATATGCTGCTTCTTTAGCCTGTTAAAATCCAAAATTAGTTTGTCTAAAATACAATTATCTGGAACCAGCAATGGCAATTTGCTTACCTTCTTTCCTTGACGATGTTACGGATACAGAGGTCACGGTGATAATGGATAAATTGTTGACAAGTCATTTTTATTTCCTCAGAAACATGAGAATCTCGGTTTTCTGCTGTTTCTTTATTATTCCATAGAAATTCAAGTCTGAAAACCAAAATTTAAGGAGTTGATTTTTTTCTTTGGAGGTACTGGGGATTGAACCCAAAACTTTGTTAAAACTAGGCAAATGCTTTACCACTGAGTAACATCCTCAACCCCTTTTTAAGAAATGTTTTTATCTTGATACAGATTCTCACTAAGATGCCTAGGCTGGCCTCAAACTAGGCCTCCCAGGAGCTAGGATTATAAATGTGTACTACCATGCCTGAGGCTATTTTTTTTTTTTTAATCACACACATCCTGAAAGTTGTTTTTTGTTGTTGTTTTTTCTTTGTGGTGCTGGAGAGTGAACACAGGGCCTTGTGCTTGACAGGCAAACACTCTATAAACTGAGCTATATCCCCAGCCTGAAAGTTTGTTTTTTTTTTTTTAAATAAAGTTTTTTATTTTTATGTGGTGCTGAGGTTGAACCCAGGGCCTCACACATGCTAGGCAAGCACTCTACCACTGAGTCACAACCACAGCTGAAGGAAGGTATTTTTAAGGAAAGAAAAGCACTGGGAGAGAACCCTTCCTGCCCTATCAAAATGGCTGTTCCAAAGCCAGTCATGCAAGCTCCCATCTCATCTACAACACCCCGATGCCATTAGTCTATGAAACAGAAACATAACTGATTCTGCATTTGGTTTCCTTTTCACAGTAGGCTGGGTTAGGGACCTGATTATTTTATAAATCTTGTAGACATTTTTGGTTTATTTCAGTTTCTAGTAAGTAAGAAATGTTCCTTATACTACATTTTACTGTTTTGAAGCACGAAGATAACTTAGAGATCAAGTAGTTTACTCAATCTTTATTTTGAGTGGGTTCTAGAGATTGAACTCAGGGGCACTCAACCACTGAGCCACGTCCCCAGCCCTATTCTATATTTTTAAAAAATATTTTTTAGTTGTAAATGGATATAATACCTTTATTTATTTTTATGTGGTCCTGAGGATTAAACCCAGTGCCTCACATGTGTGAAGCAAATGCTCTACCACTGAGCTATAACCCCAGCCCTCTAGTTTGTATTTTATTTAAGAGACAGGGTCTTGCTGAGTTGCTTAGTGCCTCACTTGCTGAGGCTGGTTGTGAACTTTTGATCCTGCCTCAGCCTCCTGAGCTGCTGGGATTACAGGCGCATACCACCGTACCCAGCAGTTTACTCAATCATTTTTAAATTTTGGTATCACAGAGACAAATACTGGGCTCTGTAGTACAGACTGTTTTTTTTTTCTGCCAGCCCACACGATAGAACTGTTGAGTATTTCACATTATGAAGTTGATAACTAAGTTCAATAACTTTCTTACTATGCTTTTCCTTCATGAAATGATTATGAACCTAACAATGAAATCTTGTGAAGAAGGGGATGATGATGATGATGATGAAGTAAGAAAGAAGAAGAGATACTGTTTATTGGGTACTTTTCATAGAGCAGGTAGGATGAATTCCATTAACATCTAGTTTCTACTAATTTTGATTTTGAAAGCAAATGAAGTACAAAGACTTGTCCCCCTGACTTTTCCTCCCACCCACAAGTTGCAGTATATTCTACTTGATATTTTTCTTAAATTCTTGATCTTAATTCAAAGAAACCCTTTTACTAAGCCAATAAAACAATTTAGAAAGAATACTTGAGTTTTCTACAAGTTAAGTTTGATAAAAAGAAGAATCTTGTTGTCAAAGGAGAAAGACAATCAAATATATACCTTTGCGGGCACACCACTTACTATTTCCCTCTCTAAAGACATGTTCATTTTATTTTATGAAGCTAATGGCATAGATAGAAATCAGGGTCCCTCAGTTCTTGTTAAAATGCGAATTATATTGTTTGATTTATGATAGTTCTTCCATCATTCTCTCTGCAATTATTTACACCCATGTGAATCAACAGATAACCTTTATGTGGTG
Source organism: Glaucomys volans (assembly GCA_020662805.1). Classification (NCBI taxonomy): domain Eukaryota; kingdom Metazoa; phylum Chordata; class Mammalia; order Rodentia; family Sciuridae; genus Glaucomys; species Glaucomys volans. Next base: position 910,736 of record JAJEJO010000123.1, on the reverse strand, counting down.
TTTAGTAGTTGTCTAGCAGTTTAAAGGTATAAAAATATCAGTCATCAAATTTAGGGATACAGGGATTTATTTCAAAACTAAATTTACCTTCTTTTGAAAGGTAGGATGATTAAATGTTTGTCCAATCCAAAGATTCCAAAGGAAATAAATCCCTAGAGAAGAAAACAAAATTATTTTTTCTGGATGCAACAATACAATTTTAAGACCAGGTTAAGGAAGCCACCAAATTTAGTGCTTAAGGAGGCAAACTTAGAGTGTGATTAGAGCAACATTTCAAATGGCGTATACAAAGTAGGTCCTCTAAAGTTCAGTACCTGGAAGCAGACATGATACTTGCTGCTTTTTCTCAATCATTCTGTCCTAATTATGTTGGGTGATAAAAACCAGTGCTGAGCAACCATTTTGTATGACAACCCACTAAAGAAAAATGAAAATATTTAAGGCTTATATGTCTTTCTTTCCTTTATAAGAAAAAAATCTCCTACTGTGTTCAGATATTTATTGTTTTCCTGTTGAAACTTTATAAATGACATGACTAATAAGTGCTGCAATATCCAATTATAATAACTGAACAGAATTTATGTGACATGATAGTGGCTAGTGGGTAGGGAAAGAGCTTCAAGGAGTTGGGTGATAAGGCAATCTGGCACCAGATATCAGCCACAGATCAGGAGGATTTAGGACTGCTTGGGGAGAAAGAGGGCTTTGCTACCATTTGTGAGGCATACTGGGGTGCAGGTTGGTAGGAAGTGGGATGGAGAATGCAATATGGCATTACACGAAGGGCCTAATTTTCTTTACCCCCAAACTATAAATAGTCAGAAGGAAGTATCTTTCTCTACCTCCCAAGAGGAAAATGGGGTGGGAGTGGGGTTTGTGTCTCTCACTCCCTTGAACTACTTGAGACATGAGTTGTGTGGGCAGCATGTTAAGTGCAACATTCCTGGCACTAATTCAGTTCATGACAAAGTGCTGTACAATGAACTCAGCCCTAGAACTGGAGGGCTAAGTTTGAAGTGGCTTTCTGAATGCATAATGCTAGAGAAGACTGATTTTTCAACCTAGTATTTTATAATTCTTGTATATGAAGCCAAATCATAATGTGAGATACAGGTATCAAGTAGCTCTTAGGAAGCTCATATTTGTCTATAATAAGCTGATTGAGGCAATTTGCCCCTTTAGATATAACCATTTCATTCCCACGATAATGGCAAAACAAACTGGAAATACTTCAAGACATTAATGTTTGGAAGAATCTTGCAGGAGCATTTATTGACAAATCTTAACTAACTCATGGCAAAGTATTTTACATTTAGTAGGCAAACATACCGATTTCAAACGCAGCTTTTTTTCAAACTGATATTCGATCTATGGATGAAGGATAAGTATTCTCTAATTAAAAAGTAAGGATTTTGGGGACTGGAGATATAGCTCAGTCGGTAGAGTGCTTGCCTTGCAAGCATAAGGCCCTGGACTCAATCCCCAGCACCACAAAAAAAAAAAGAAAAAAAAAAAAAAAGGGTTTGGGCTGGGGATGTGACTCAGTGATAGAGAATTTTTGTCTAGCATATGTGATATATCCCAGGTTTGATCCCCAGGATCACCAAAAAAAAAAAAAAAAAAAAAGAAAATGAAAATATAAAAATTTGAAATATGCACGTAAAAATACTTTTCAATATGTAAAGTGTCATTTATTATTAAATATGTATTTTAATAGTGTCATGAACAAAGAAAATAGCACCTTTTACATTACTTTTTCATGGAATTTTAGTTTTCTAATTTTTAAACTGGGGATGATAACATCTATGTTGCAAGTATTGTTGTGATGTTTAAATGACATAATGTAAAATGCTTACCAATGTTTGGCACACAAATAACTCTCAAGGAAAGACAACTATTACCCCTGACTAAAATCTTATTTACACACCACGATTTTAAAGAAAAGATTTAAGTATCTTTCAAAGTGTAAATGAAATGATATTTATCTGTTTAAGTGGCTAAATTGTTTAAGGGAAGGTGAATTATTTTTCCCAAAGTGAGTCTTTAAGATCACAAAAAGTTTAAAAGAACTGAGAACATCTTGTCCCTGCTTAAATTATCATTCTTTATCTCAAAATCAAAGCAAAAAAACCTATTTGGTATTGCTGGTTGAAACACTCAATGTACGTTCTGATGACTTTAACCAATATAATAATTCATCTCTACTAGAAGATAGGCAGCAGCTGTCAGCTGTCATGTATACCAGCAGCTGGCAAACAAACTAAACCCCTTTATTTAGAAGAAAACAACAACATCCGCATACCCCTCTCTGTATTCAACTCATCCAGGGAGACAAAAACCCCTCAAAGTTTCAGTAAATAAATACCTGGCCAAAGTTAAACACAGCACAGAAAAACTGTAACTCAACATATAGTCTTCCAGGCTCTTGGTTGAATAGCCACCATAAACAACTGGAAAGATTCTACAAAGAAAAGAAACAAGACATTTTACAATGAAGCATGCTAATCATTTTTCTCCATCCAGAGCACAGTACAATAACTTTTCTACCTAATAATTAGGGGGGAGAAGACTAAAGGGAAAAATACGGAGAGAATATAGAGGCTTTGTCTTTCAAACAAGAGGTTTCAACCACTTCTCCTGACAGATGTCATTCAAACAGCATCTATTCTGATCAGATTTGAAGCAGAAAGACATGAGCCATAATACAGAGGCTTATATAATACACCAGGACTGCTGACTAGCCTAAGACAGGACTGACTTTAAAATTAGTTCTACACAATTAAAATAATTATATCACTAAGCAGCAGTTCTTGGCAGATTTTTTTTTTTGACTTTTGTTCTTAAACAGCAGATAAAGTGTTGCTGGCTGATATCATACTATATAACAAGCATTCCGTGTGAAAGTGTTCATAGGTTATATGGCCTATCTCCCACCTCTAGGCAGGTTACACTTAAATCATCTTTAAAAATTATAACTGATAATTCACAAAAGAGCATATACCAGCTAATAAAAATCTTTAGTAATTAAAGAAATTCATGCATTAAAATAAAGTGCTGTATTTCGCTTAATTATTTAATTATTCAAATTAAATCATGCTGTGTGTGGTTGCACATGTCTGTAATTGCAGTAATTATGAAGGCTGAAGCAGAAGGATTACAAGTTCAAGACAAGCCTCAGCAACTTAGCTAGACCCTATATCCAAATAAAATATAAAAGTGCCAGGGATATAGAAAGCATCTCTGGGTTAAATCCTCTGGTATCACTCCCCACAAAATTACAATATTCAATATTGGTGAGAGCACTTTACAAATCTGTACTATCTACCCTTTGAAAAACAAATTAGTATAATACATCTAAAGTCACAGAAATATTTATACTCTCTGCTCCAGGTTTTTCAACTTTGGAATATATCACTAGGAAATATAATGCATGGAGATGTTTATTAGAGTATTTTGAAAAGCTAGGAACAATTCATAAAGAAGTGGTCGAGTAAATTATAATATAGCTCTCCTATTGTTAACTGGGGAGCCATTTAAAGTATTAGTTATGAACACTCTGAAGATGCTTGACATAAGTGAAAAAGCAGGTTATAAATATATGTATTATTAGAACCAGGAAAAATGTGTTAAAAAAATTCAAAGGCAAGGGTCAAGGGTGGAGCTCAGTGGTAGATCCTGTGCTTAGCATGTGTAATACCCTGGGGGTTCAATTTCCACCAACCTTCACCCCACCAAAAAAAAAAAAAAGGTTAGATGGCAGTAATATGATGGGTATTTTTCCCTCTTTTCTCTACTGTATGAAGTAGTTAGATTGCTTTCCATAATTCAATATTATTATTTAAAGTTAATTTATCTGAGAAATATCTTGTGAGAGATAATGGAAGCACTTGTCCACTTTGGTCAGTCAAGCATTGTTAGGAACAATGGCCCTTGGACACATGAGAGATATCTGATTTTACCAAATTTAGGTTCAGAGCACAGAATGAATAAGTAATTCTAAGTAGAACAGGCTACGGGAACACTTAGGCAACAGAGTAATGTGAATGATTCTCCCCTCCCCACAAAAACCACTTAAAATGAGATTTGAATTCAGATGGTCTAGCCACTTCTGAAAAGTAGCAACTAAGTTTCTCCCAGATGCCTGAATAAAACCTTTGCCAGACACTTAAAGCAATAGGCCCCAAACAAAACCAGAAGAAATATTTACAGCAAATAGGCCAATAATGAGAAGTAAACACAGCAAGACATGTCGAGTCAGTTGCTGGTCTCCACTCTGCAGATACTGTTCTTCTTCCTGGGCTAATATGCAGCTCTGGGAGTTACAGCCACTCACACAGTGATCATCTATGAAACAGTAAGCACAACAATTTGTAATCAGAGCTTTTTATTTGAATGCATTTTAAATTTATAATGACTTCCTAAGAGAAACAACAAAAAAGCACATTCAGCTAAGAATCAGTATATAATTTTCGATGAAATCGGAGGAGAGTGCCGTCATGTTGTTTTAGGAGAGTTTTAGTTGTAGACTGTTTTTATCTGAAAAAAAAAAAAAACCACTGGTATGTAATAGTTCCCTTTTATACCATTTACCAATGTTTTCTATCTATATAATTTGTAATATAATTACATATTAATGCACATCATATAATTATATATAAAAATTCAAAAGCTAAATTAATAACTCATGTTTCACCTGCAGTAAATCTACATAGTAGTCATGAATACCCTGTTTTGGCTAACTCTAAAACAAATTTACTATTAACTCCTATCTTAGTTTAAAATTTGCCTTACAATAGGCCTTACAAGTTACCAAATAGGTCTGTACACTGTTTTGTTCACATGATACCAAACCCAAATCACAGACCTGACTCTTCTCTGGCCTAAAATAGGGGTGAGGGATCTTTCACAAGAAACCTGTTTTTTTTACTTCAGCTCTACTTTGTATAAGATGGTAAAAGTAAAGGAAAATTTTTTTACACAATACATGCCTAGTTTAACATACCATCTTATACAAGTTAATGATTAAAAAACCCACAATTTTATAGCTCTTATCCTAAAAATAAAAATCTCTATTTCCTAAGGTCACATTTTAGGAAAGGAACATATACAACCACTAAATGTGGTCTACCATAATAGTTAATGGTAGGGGGAAAGTTCACAATGTTGCTAAGTAAAAAGAAAGTAGGCCACCAAACTATTTCTGTAGTATGATTCCATTTTAATAAAAACTATTTTTATATATCTTCTACAGTTTGGCTCCTGAATGTCCCCCAAAGGCCCAGGTATTAAAGGCTTGGTCCTTAGTCTGAGGCACTGTTGGGAGGTTGTAAAACCTTTAGGAGGTACGTAAGGCATAGTGAAAGAAAATTACGTCATTGGGGATGTGCTCTTGAAGAATATATTCAAGAGAGGAGACCCCATCCCCTCCTTTCTCTCTTTGCTTCCTGGCTGTCATGAGATAAGCAGCTCCTCTACCACATGCTCCCACCATGATGTACTGTGCTGCCATAGGCCTAAAGCACCTGGGCCAACTGACCATGGGATGAAACCTAAACTATAAGCCAAGATAAACCTTTTCCCTTATTAAGCTGATTATCTCAGGTATTTTGTCACAGTAATGGAAAGGTGACTAACAAAATATCTATGTGTAGAAAAATTTGAGAATTATATACATGCGTGGATATATATATTATGAAAAACCAAATATGTACACATATTATTAAAATGGATAAAATAAATTTTACTATTTCTTCATTTGCCTTTTCTCACATTGTTGCATTTGGCAATCTAAATGTAATATTTAAGCCAGGCGTGGTGGCGCACGTGTGTAATCCAAGTGACTTGGGAGGCTGAGTCAGGAGGATCGCGAGTTCAAAGCCAGCCTCAGCAACTTAACAAGGCACTAAGCAACTCAGTGAGACCCTGTCTCTAAACAAAATACAAAATAGGACTGGGGATGTGGTTCAGTGGCTGAGTGTCCCTGAGTTCAATCCCTGGTTCCAAAAATAAATAAATAAATAAATAAATAAATAAATAAATAAATAAATAAATAAATAAATGTAATATTTATTTTGCCTTTGTGCAATAGCAGGGAGTGAGGAATGAATTATATTGTTAAGCTCTAGAAATTCTCATTTGTCCATGATTTGATTTCCTTTAGTATTTCAGGCTTAAGAGTGATACTAAATTATGTGGTTAGATGAAGTCCATATATGATAGCTTTCTTTGTATATGATTTTTGTAAAACATGATCAGAAAACTTTAAAAACCCCTATAGTATACAAGTTTTCATGAATCATATTAGTAATGAAGAAAATGAGAGATAAACAAAGGCAAAGGATATTTTGAGAAGCAGAAAATGACTTTACTATTATCTTGGGTAGAGAGAAAAAAATAAGGAAGAAAGTCTTGGAAACTCACATAAAGAAACACTACAAAAGAAGCACATAAATAAAACTAAGATAATTTAACTGAATGCAAGAAGGGGATTCCTATTAGAAAAAGTTAATGAAGGCTGAACATCTGGTATTTCATTTCTTTCTTTGGAAACCTAAATTCTATTATTATTTGATTCATTCCTAGCAGACAGTAGCAAATACAAATGCCACCTGAATAACAACTATTGCCAGGACTACATTTAATGAGCATTTACCATGTATACCATACACAATGCCAAGTGATTTTCACTCATAATTTCTTATAATCCTCACAACATTTCTTATATAAAGACAAATGCCTTTAGCAACAATGCAGTTGACAGATGCTTCATCACAAAGAACGTTGGGGGAAGGTTCTCTTAAATAAGCAGAATCAACTGAAAATGCATTGTAATTCCAATTTCATATAAATATGTTCAGTTTTAAGTAATATAAAATTCAGAAAAAGTGTGATTCAGTCTCTTAGTTTACATGCCACAAGTTTATTACATTTACAGTTGTTTTTCTTATTTTTAAAGAAGGCATATTTAAAGCATAATATAATTAAGCACTAATTAATTAGTCCTGATCCTAAGGGTTAATGATGGGGGGGAAAGTCTCAGCTTCTAAAATAAAAAAAAAAAAACCAAAATAGTAATAGCTTTCAGGGTAAATTTCTTGGGTTTATCACTTGAGTTAAATTTATTACTGATTACTGGGTGTGTGTGTGTGTGTGTGTGTGTGTGTACGTGCAATACTACCTATTACTATCTTATAAGAACTTTATATTTTTAAAATGAGTGTTCTCTTCGCATGATTACTATCCTATTAGCATATTTTCTCATCTTATTTGAGACTATTCTCATACAGTGTTCTGTAGTGTTATAGCTTCTATAGAAATCCTAAGTAGAGGTCTCTTGAGGCACAAGGACAAGGGCTCTTCTGTTCCTTATGCCCTTCCTCATATCCCAAGGCACTTACTTTTCTCAAATGAAGGAGTCACAGTCTCAGTGGTGCTTATGTTTGCTGCTGGCTCTATTGATGGGCAGCGTAATTCACCATTCCCCATGGAGCAAGAGCAGCAACCTATATATAGATAAAATAATGTGAGGGTAGAGCCCAGTCACAACAGAAATGGACAAGTTCAAGAAATTCCAAACAAACCAAAATCCACTCATGGCTACCTCCATGGAAATGTTTTCACATGACATTTATCAAAAAGTATTCAGATGTGCTATGCAAACATTAACATTTTAAAGAGTATCAGATGAATGATTATCTCCTTTATATATTGTCTTCTCATATGAGACAAGGAAAAAATTTTTATTCATTGCTATTTTATTTCCACTGTACTTTGGGAACTAAAAATTTACTCTCCTAAAACACAGCTTTTATTTCATCACTCTTCTAAAACACATACCTATGCTCTATTGGTTCCTGTGGAAAATTTAAACTCAGTCTAAACTGATAGTTGTCTATGACTTGGCCTCTCTTTCTATCCAGCCACCCCTGCTATTCAACTGAAAGCCTTTCTTTCAGGACAATTCTTGACAGTCCTTCACAAGTCTGATCAAGACCAAGGATGATCAAATCCTCTCCATTTAAAAAAAATTTTTTTTAAATTTTATTTGTTCTACTTGGAATGGAAGCACCATTTGACCCAGTTATCCCACTCTCCTGCTTTTTAAGTTCAGCTTGAAATCTTTCAAGAATCTGTCTCCTTTTAGATGATGCAGTAAAAACAATAATATATGTTTTTCTTTTCAAATATATACTGCTAAAAATCTCTTGCAGGTTTATAAGCAGGTTGGCTTATAGAAGTCACACTGAGACATCTGCTATAGAGCTGTAATTTTTACCTCTATGTAGTTGTAGAACACACTGTGCCCTTTAAAACCTTCCACACTTAAATAGACATGGCCCTCCTTGACATGGATTATAATTGAATAATAACTTCAGTGATAAACTATTAAAATTTACTATGCTAGAAAAATGAATAATTCCCAGGCATGACCTTTCATTGACAACATGCTTGAATTCTTCAAAGATGTTCTTAAAAGTATTAAAAAGTAACAAAACTACAATCTAAAATAGCCATTACAAACGCCCTTTCTAAATTTAAGATAATAATGCCATCTCAAGGGTAAAATAGAACCACAGAATAATAGAAAATAGATTATCTAGCCCAGCCTTCTTCAGAAACTTGAAGGTTTAAATCAGCTAATTTTCTTTTCATATTAGGGATTGAACTGAGGAGCACTTTACCACTGAACTACGTTCACAACCCATTTTTATTTTTTATTTTGAGACAGGGTTTTGCTGAGTTGCAGAGGCTGGCCTTGAACTCCCAATCCTGAGTAGATGGGATTGTACCACCGTGTCCAGCCAGTCTATCAGATACACAAATCAGACAAAGCACTTATAGTCTAATGGGTTATACAAACAACTTAAAAAGCAATTATAGGACTGTGGCTATGGCTCAGTGGTAGAACACTCGCTTAGCATGTGTGAGGCCCTGGGTTCGATCCTCAGCACCACATAAAAAAATAAAATAAAGGTGTTGTGTCCACCCACAACAAAAAAAAAGCAATTATAAAATAGTGAGATAAGAGGAGAAAGAAGTATAAACATCATAGAAGGCTTCTTAGATAAGGTATAGCTACTATCTTGCTCTCCATTTATTTATACTATAAGTTCAAGTTAGTTTTCTTTTTATAGATGGTAATGATGGGATTTAAAGAAAACCTATTGTAAAGTTCATTTGCTATTTTTAAATAACAGGTAAAGATGCCCAGCAAGTCTCTGGGCCTAAGACTCTTAGTTTAGTGATTCTCACAAATGATGATGTCTGGCCTTTGGAAGCTAGTTTTTCTTTTTTTTTTTTAATATTTTTATTAGTTGTTGATGAAACTTTATTTACTTATTTGTGGTGCTGAGAATCGAACCCAGTGCCTCACACACGATAGGCAAGCACTCTACCACTGAGCCACAACCCCAGCCCGGTAGCTAGTTTTTAAACACCTGCAGAAAATGAGACATAGCCAGCTGAAGGTGGGGTGGTCTTTAAGCTCTGCCTGAAAACAAACAGTATATGAGTTTGTAGGATACTTGCAAGATTCTTCAAGAAAGTAAAGTAGAAAAGGAGCTTGGACATGATCAGAGCAGTACTCTAGGCCCATAGAAGTCAGCTATTGAATATTCAATCCTTGAATTTCAGTTTTCTAAAGGAAAGTGGTCAAGAAACTCAAATGAAATTCTGATGATATAATCATGAATTGCCTAACAAAGAAATTAGTGGGCTTGGGTTTAAAGGCCATGAAATAAAAGTATGAAATATGATATGATAATATGAATGATATGATAATATGAATGCCAGTTTGGGGCAGAGCATGGAGAGCTCAGTAGTGGAGAGAGGGGAGAGCTGAAAGGGAGAGTGGGCAGAGCTGGGCCTGAGCAGGGCATGGCTGGATTGTGGAAGGTCTTGAACACCATGTACAGGAGTCTGAACCTGTCCCACTACAAGGTCCTCCTAGACCTTCATCAGGAGTCTATGTGACCAGAGCTCTGTGAGTAAGATTTGCTCATTTCACCTAAAACAAACTGGAGCAGGGAGTGATAGGAGACAGGCAGCCCAGTTAGGAAGGAATTATGAGAATCCACAGTGGGGAATGAAGATCAGGGGCAGATGGAGGACCCTGTGGAGGGGGAACTGCCTGCTCTGAAAGGCTAAACTGCCTGAGCAGGAAACAGGAGAGATGTGCCTGGAAGGCCTGCAGAATGATGGAACCACCAACAGAAACAGAACTGTAAAGTTTGAGTACACTTGAAAAAAGGAATAAATAAGTGGGGGCTACATATTAAAAAGAGATGTAAGCAATATATGTGTAGGCAGCAGGAAATCTGGGCCTGGACCTACATAAAGGGATCAGATTAGAGAAACAACTTTAAGAACCAGATACAGAGGTTGACATTAAAGCCATGAGAATATATCTATTATGACCCAGAAATGATCATGCTAGGTATAATCTTGATGTGTACTCAAAGAGATGTAAATAAAGGTGTTGACTGCAGCATTGTTTCTAACAGAAAAATATTTTTAAAGAAACTTAAATATCCCTCAGTAGGGAAATGGGTGAATAAAATTTGGTATATTCATATAATTGAATGCATTTTCAACAGATAGACTTCAAGAAATATTGAGAACATTAAGCCAATTGCAGTTTAAGATTTACATAAAAATCTAAAAACATAGAAAACAATGCCATACATTATTGGTGAAAAAACATATGTATTGTAAAAGCATAATAAAACTCTTCTCTGGAAGGGTACAGAGCAAATTCATAATAGTGGTTACCTCTGTCGTTAACAGGAATAGAGTAGGGTGTGAAGATTTCATCTTTATTGATAATGTTTTATTTCTTGTTAAAAGAAAAATGTCTGATGCAAATATGACAATATGTTAACCTTTAGTAACTCTAAATTTCCTACCCTGGTTTCCCTGGGTGAGGATGCCTTTCCTTCAGAAGACAGGACCTGCCTTGTATCTTTGTGTTTTTTCTTGTGTGCCTCTTGGAAGGCTCTTCATTGAGCCATGTTGATTCAAAATGGAAAAGTTTCATATTATTGGATATCTTTTCTTTTCTTTTCTTTTTTTTTTTTTTTGCAGTACTGGGAATTGAACCCAGGGCCTTGTGCTTGCAAGGCAAGCACTCTACCAATTGAGCTATATCCCCAGCCCTTGGATATCTTGATAATGCATTTTTGTTAAGTTCCTCTCTTTGTTTCAAATATAATTGAGTTGATTTGCCATAGTTTGTCATATTAAATATCTTGTTTTTCCTAGAGTACACTTAAAATTCTCTAAAAAATTAATAAGTGTTATAATAGCTGTTACACACTCATACTTACTATGTGCTAGACTTTATACATGTTCACTCATTTTATCCAGTCACATTCTTTTTTTTTTTTTTAGCACTGGGAATTGAACCCAGAGGCACTTAACTACTGAGTCACATCCCCAACCCTTTTTTTATTTTTATTTAGAGCCAGAGTCTCACTGAGTTGCTTAGGGCCTCACTAAGATTCTATGGCTCCAGGGGAAGCTTTTAACCATGCTTTTATATACTTCCAGTTTGAAATGGAAGTGAAGAAGGAAGAAAGGAAATGCGAAATGGCAAGATTTGTGGAATCTTCTTTCTTTTGAAGATAAATAAATTATCTTCTATCTCTGTTGTCACTCTTCTTAGACTTTACTCATCTCTCTCCTCCGTAAACTCTAAACAAATACTGTAAACCATCATTCATGCTTCTGAGCACAATGTCTATTATCTGTGAACTTTCCACATGCATCAATGCATCCAAAATGCATACACTATTGCTGACTTCCCTTCATGAATTGAAACAAACCTTGTAACAACTGTTGACTCTTATTAACAAATATACTAGCTAGGATCATATTTTTTACTTATATCAAGAATGGGCAAACATCTTCCATAAAGGGCTAGATAATATTTTAGGCTTTACAGGCCAATCAGTCTCTGTTACAATGACTCAACTCCGCTGTTATAGCATGAAAGAAGCCATAGACAATGCATAAATCCATAAGCATGGCTATGTTCTAATAAAATTACAGACATGAAATTTAAGTTTCATATGATTTCCAGTAGTCACAAAATATTTGTTTAATTTTTCTTCAACCATTTAAAAGGGTAAAAACCATTCTTATATGGTTGCGTGATTTGGTCTGTGTTCTAGTTTGCAGATGCCTAATTTCTATTAACACAGCCTCTTATTAGGCCTCCTTTAGTTCATTTTGTGGATACAATGTTGTTAAATGTGTGTAGATTTCTAGGAAGGACATTCCTTTCCCTTGTGACTTCTTTCTGAACTTTCTACTCAGGTTTCAGGAAGTCCTAGATTTTAACAAAAGATTGTCCTCACAAACAGACTTTCAAAGAAAAATGGAAGTAATTAATTTGCAAACTCTTCCTATTATTGACTGTGATTCAGGTTCTTAATTTGGCAAATACCTATGATATTCAGAATAATTCAGGGAACTCTTCTCAAGTAAAACTCCTAGGATGCATGCCATCAAGGCATGTAACATACTTGTTTCTGGTATTGAACTTGTAAAAAGTTCTGGTTCATTTGTTGGTGCTGGACTCTCATCGAAAGCAGTGTTTCCAGGCTCCACTACTTTGTGGCTCTGAGACTGACCGAAACCTTCATAGTGTCCTGCTTGGGTGGTGCGGTTCATGCACATGAGTGATATACCAGCTATCAGAATGCTGCAGAACAGGGTGACTGCCGTGGTGATCATCTGCCGATGTTAAAAAAAGACATTGAATCACTTTTTACAATCCCATCTTGATAATCATAGAATACATTAAGAGCACTTTTTGATGGGAAAAATTTATTATTTACAATTTATTTATTTCTGTACCATTGTAAATACTCTAGAACAGTGGTTCTTAAGAATGGGTAAGAAAATATAAGGAATGTACTTGAAGAGAAATCAGGGTCTTTAAAATCATGTAAGTTTTCTAGATGCTTTGTTATATAGCAGCTGATTAACAACACAGCCAGTGGTTTCCTTTACAAGTAATGGAATAATTTCTTATAAAATTTAATTCTGTGCTTTTGTTTATGTAGTTCAAGTATATTTCAGTTGAGACATTTTATGATAGTAAAATAAATTACAGCTAATACTTAGGAACGGTAACTACATGCCAGCACTAGTCTAAGTCCTTTACATGCTTATCTTATTTATTCTCATAAACACTCAAATTCAAAATTATAAAACAGGAAAAAAAAAAGGTAACAAATGAAAATCATTCAGGGAAGTTTTAAAAAACACATTCTTGGGCCCGACCCATGAAGTTCAGCAGGCTCAAAAGCTTCCCACTCTATAGCTTTTCAAGTACACTTTTGCCCAGACACATTGTATTCTGAAATTTATATTTTTGATAGGATTAAGAATCAAGAATTTGACATTTATTATTACTGCTAGCTTGTTAAATGACTTTAAATTAATCACTCTTTTCTCCAGGAAAGGAAACATAATTCATAACTCTTTTTAAGAAGAATCAATTAAGTTCAACCATTTAGAATTCTTCAGCTAAATACAGACTTAGCATGTAAAATGTTCACTGTATTTGAGGTGTGACAAAGTGCTATAGGATCACCAGCATGGACTGCAAAAAATTAGAATAGATTTTTAAAGCTAATTTCAATGTAAGTATAACAAGGTACATTAACAAGCTAAAAAGAGATGTTCTCAAGAACAGAACTGCCAATAAACTCTTCCCACCTGCTCTTTTCCATAAAAGAAGGCTGAGTCAATGCTATCTCCATTGTGTTTTCCAGTTATCAAAAGAACACCAACAAGGAGAGCAGGAATTCTATAATAACAAGGGTTATTGAGAGAGAAAGAAAGAGAATGAATAGTAACTGTGTATATGGAAACATGTAAACAAACAAAAAACTACTAACTTACCCCCAGCCAGATATTATGATTATTCCAACAGGAATTTGTACATTCTCGCGCTTTTTCAAAAGAAACAAAGAAACCGCTAGAAGGCCTAAGAACAAGAGATAAAGATGGAAAGAGAAATCATTATTCTTGATGTTTTCCTAATTGAAAATCATTTGATTTCTCTTCTGTATTGCTTCTTTATTCAAATCTTACTTTATCCAGGAGGATTTTTTTCCCTAAAAGCTCTGATCATTTTATTCTTTTGACATATATGATTGGAATCTAAATATAAGTGAAAGAAAATTAGCTTCATAGAGAACATACTCTGTCAGTGGTAAGAACTATAAGCAATTCTTATATGAGTTATGCTCACATCAAGTGTGCTGATAGAACTTACAAACCTGGTGTGAACTTAATACAAACACAAATGTTTTCAAGTTTCCTTATACCTTATGCCCAGAAATTTATCAAGTTACATCCTGCTTAATAAATTCTACAGAGCGATAAGACTCTTAGGACTTTAGGGCTGGAAGAGAACCTCTGTTTCAAATTAACGCCTTCATTTTATAGACATGGAAACAAGGGTTTGCCCAAGTCAGACAACCAGTAGAGGGCAGAGCCAGTCTAGAAACTAAGCCTTTTGACTTAAGGTAACTTCTTCAATTCTCAATGTTTCTCAAACTCAGATCTGTAGACCTCTGGGGTTGCTATCACATATGCTTCAAGATCTGGAAAAAAAAATTCTATCTTTAAGAAATTTTAAGTCTTTTGCTTATTTTCAATGATAATCATCTATATGCCCTCCTTATAATCAAGTACAGTCTTGTGATTTCAGAGCTTGAATTTGGTTTTATATTAAGTTTGTAACAAGTTAGCCAGGTTTGGTGGCACACACCTGTGATCCCAGTGGCTTGGGAGGCTGAGGCAGGAGGATTGCAATTTCAAAGCCAGCCTTAGCAACTTAGCAAGGCCCTAACCAACTTAGTAATAAGACCTGCCTCAAAATTTAAAAATAATAATTTTAAAAAGGGCTGGAGATGTGGCTCAGTGCTTAAGTGCCCCTGAGTTCAATCACTGGTTAGTCTCCCACCGCCCGCCCTGCATCTCCTGCAAAAAAGTTTGCAACAGGTGAAGGTCAAATGATATCACAATACCCAGGCCAAATGAAGGTTCTTAGGTAATTTGAGGAAAGAAAAGTAATGAGATAACCAGGTCATGACCCAATATATGGAAATAAAGGAAAGGCAAATTAAAATACCAGGGAACTGGGTTCCATTTTACATTGCAAGTTATGATTTACATTAGCAACATAAGATCCTTTGTTGTCTTAATTAATGTTGTTCATTAAGATTAATGGGTTTGTAGTTTTGCTTGACTCTATGAATTTGCTGTGCTTTTATAGTTGTATGTAAAGAATTCATACCTAGATTTAAGATTGCACAGATTAAATAACACTGCTGGGATTAACATTTATCCACACCAAGATCTTTGAGAATTTTTTTTTTTTTACCACTATTCCTCCACCAATATATTTGTACACTCTCTAGTTTCAGATTTTCAAAGTGCCAAGGAAACAAGTAACCCATCACAGAACCATGCCAATTGTGTTACAGTGTAAGATCACTCTTTATAATTCTTATGTTTATTATTCCTGCTTTGTGAAAGGAAGCTTATACAATAAAGCAGAATCTAGCCCTGCTTCTCACTGAGGAAGCTGTGTAATCTCCTGCCTGAACCTTTGAACTCTTTGGACTTGTTTTCCAAATTTGCAAAATGAAGGGTTTAAACTAAAATAGCAGGAAGATGGAGATTTTTTGACTAGCTATGCATTTAATGGGCATTTGAAAAATTGTAATTAGTATATGAAATCTGGGATTTCATTAAAATAGGCCTCAATTGATTGAATTAAAAAGTGAGTCAACTTTAAGAAGAAAAAAATTGTATGCGGACAGGGCAAAAATTGTGAAGATGGTAAGCAAATGAATAAAATTGAAAATGACTGAACAGGAGATTTAAAAGTACACTTTGGGATCTAAAATTCTGTTCTATCATAATAATCTGAAGATTAAAGGGCACCTTTATCAGGGTCAGGGAAATCAGAATAACTTCTTGGGATAGATTTTGACATGCATACTTGAAGAAGGTTTTGGAGAAAATTGGGAGTTTTTTAATATCTTGATCTATTTGTTGTTCTTATTGTCATTCTAAATTTTACCCAAATGAACCTAGGTATTAGAGATCAGGTTGGTCTATCTATATTTTTAAGTATAGTCGCTAGGCTCTTTTAACTTGACATTTCATGAAAACTTGTATGATACAAGGTGCACTCTCTTTAAGAAGCACAAACTATCTTCCGTTTGTCCTGAATTTCTCATTGTATAATTCCTCACCTCATTTTTGCTTCACTTCAGAAGACTGTGGACTTGGATGGGCTTGCTTTTGATCCTGAAGGCATGAAATGACAGGTCTATCCTTGGAAACCACTTCCTGACACTTTCTTAACCATTATTCAATTTCCTTTTATATACAATTTTATAGGTTCAAATTTGTGGTATGAATACAAAATAGCCAGACAGAACTTTTAATACACAACCAAAATGATGGCATCCAAATAAATGTTATACTTCAGAATAGCAATGTGCTTAATCATTTTGAATATCCTTCTGGAGCCAACTGAAAGGAGAAACAGTCTTATTGACTCCTATTTCCATATCCTTTTATTCTCCTACTTTTCTTGTTCTTACATTGCCTCTTTCCTTCTATTTAATAACTAATATAGATCCATTTATTGAATGCTTACCACATAGCAGATACAAATATTCATACTTTGTTTCATCCTCAAAATAACTCTGGAAGATCCTATAACCCAGCTTTACAGGTGAAGAAACTGAGACTCCAAAAGGTAATTAATTTGCATAAAGCAGAGTCATATTTTTATAGTTCAGTGGGATTCTTGTAAGCTCTGAGACACATACCTCTGTTCTTTCTCTACTTTTTCCACCTGCCTTCTGCACCTGCCCCTTGGTGTCTCCAAAGGGGACCTGTGCTGATAGTGGCCAATAGCCAAAGACTCCAAGGAAAAGGACCATGTGACTGGAAAGGGCTCTGTGCCCAGGGAGAAATAGAGTATGTTAGAAAACAGAAGCCAGTTTTGGTAGTCTACATGTGTTAGTGGACTTATCTGCCTGAGTGAACTCCTTGATCCTGTGCTACCAGACTTCAAATAGATAACCAGAAGCTGAGGTCTTCTAGCCATGGGGGAAAGGGAAACACACCTCAGTATCCATTCATGATTCAACTTACCTGTCCATAGGTAGGTGCTATACAGGGAGCTGTACAATAGAACAAACACCAAAATTTGTCCAACAAAATTTTTTTCTTTAACAAAATTCCATATCATCATTCCAGCACAGACAATAGACTAAAGAAAAAAATTATTAAAAGACTTTGTAAATAGCTAAGCAAATCAGATGATTTAACTTGTATTTTATTCACAGCAAATAAAATTATTCATTATAAATTATTTCTGACCAATTATCAACTATTATATACTAGTTATATGAAAACTTCAAGCTTTGTAATAAAAACTTTTGTACACAGAGCCTTTAACCATGTAATTGAAACAGATAATGAACACACTCTAAATATTAAACTTATCTTTAGTAATGATTTATGTAGAAAATGCTAAACTTCTTTCCATTATGATTTGAGACATGCAAAGATCTAACTAGAAAAATAAGATTGTGAAAACTCAATTTTTAATGATTCAATTAATCCTATTAAAAATGCAAAGTTATCATCAAATGCCATTATTAGCCTCAACTTAAAGTTCAAGTCCTGTTGCAATATTTAATATATTAGGCATAAACTAATTATGATCAAATTTTAATTGATTATATTTGATAGTACTTATGACTTTGTAACTGGAAAAACCTAACATAGTAATTTTCTTATGAAAAGTGGAATAAGCCCTGAAAAATTCTAAATATCTATAGATATACTAACCTGAGCAATGAGTAAATTGGTTGTAAGCATATGAGGAAGCTGCTTATACTTTTTACTCAAGAGAAGAATAGCCAGAGACCAGATCTTGAAGATAAAAGTTTCAAAAGTTATTCATGTTTCTAAATATTTATAATTACTTATTAAATAACATATGGTTCAACCCTTCTTTTTAGTGGCATTGGGGATCAAACCCAGGGTTTCATGCATGCTAGGTAAGTACTACACTGAGCTATATCCCCAGTTGAATGATGATTATCTTTAAAGAATCCTCTTAGGGCTAGGGTTGTGGCTCAGTGGTAGAGCACTTGCCTAGCATATGTAAGGAATTGGGTTCAATTCTCAGCACCATATAAAAAAATAAATAAAATAAAGCTATTGTGTCCATCTACAACTAAAAATATTTAAACAAAAAAAGAATCCTCTTAGCCAGGCATAGTGGCGCATACCTATAATTCTAGCAACTAGTTATATGAGGCTGAGGCAGGAGGATCACATGTTCAAAGCCAGCCTCAGCAACTTTGCAAGGCTCTAAGCAACTTAGCAAGACCTTGTTTCAAAATAAAAAATAAAAAAGGGCTGGGCTGTAGCTCAGTGCTAGTGCCCCTGGGTTCAATCCCTGGTACCAAAAAAAAAAAAAAGAAAGAAAGAAAGAAGAAGCTTTTTATTCTGATTCAGAAAGAAATTCAAATATGTTATTTAATCTGTCTAGTTCCAAAGAGTATTAAGGTAAATAACTATATCCAAAGTAAAACAAATAGCATGGTGAGATCCCATAGTAATTAACTGTCTGAAAGTGACATGGACTTTAAAAACCAATGTCTTGACTAGGGCCATATTCTAACTATGCTTATCTTCCATAGCTGGGTTGGGGAGACACTGGGTCACAGCCAATCATTCAGGAAAGGAGTTTTAGTCAAGGTGTAATAATAATAATAATAACAACGACAACAATACACGATTTCAAGTTCTCCCTTTTTTATTTATACCATACTATCTTATAAGGTATCAAAATTCAAAATTCCAAGCCTGTCTTTCTGTAAACATACTACCTATGCTAAGAATTATCATCTTGCATTTTTCATATTTAAAAGGATTAGGTTTCTTTTCTTCTTCTTTTTTTTTTTCCCTGTGTTAGTGATTGAACCCAGAGTCTTATGTATGCTAACCACATGCTGTTCCACTTGCCTACACCCCAAGTCCCAGGTCTGGGTTTCTAGTCTAGCTACATAGTGGCCAAGTAAGCATGCTAGTCAATTTCCTTCTTCTTCTTCCCATCATTGCCAATAGATTTGACATCATCTCTTTCCCAAACTGTTCTCTGATCCATGGGCATAGATTTTAAGATATGTGACAGATATGGAATTTATTAAAAGCTACATTAACATTTGTTGCCAATATCCATATTCATCCCCACCTCACCCCCTTTCCTTCAACAGTCTTCTTTTTCATCCAAAATATTGCTTGAATTTAATAGGCAAGTTGATCTATAAAACACTGTAATTGTCAGATGCTTAATTATTTAATTTGAACTAGATATATCCAATTTGACTAGTAACCTAAAGTGTCACTAATATTAAATGGGCAATTGAACATTGCCCAAAGATCTCTTCTGATCTCATGATTCTACAACAGCTAGTATTTGTATAGTGAGTCGTCATTCACAGCATGTTTATCACATTTATTATCTCCTTTATTCCTTAAAATGACCCATGGAAATATGTGAAATTATTATCTTTATTTTACAGATGAGAAAACTGAAGCTTACAGAGGTTAACTTTCCAGAGATACACAGCTAATTTGTGACAGGGCCAGAAGTCAAATCTAGCTCTGACTAAATCTCATACCTTGTCCACTTTACAACTCTCAATTGAAAAGACAAAACTCATTTAATTGAAAGGTTGATAATACATTTTATGAGCAGGCTTTAACTTTCTTTATTTCCTAAGAAACTAATTTTTAAATCTTCTTCTATTACCAAACTATTCTCAAACTTATTCTGTGGTTTCCATTCAATTTTACACTGAAACATACTTACCAAGGAGACCAGGCTGATAATACTTATATCAAAACTAACATTCTGGATGGCATATGCCAATGGCTTAGGGTCCATAGTGGGAAAGGTCAATAACCAGGCAGAAACATACATAATTGGTGCCGACACAAATGTGCTTATTACCATCCCTGAGGTTATCTGCAAAAGATGAGATCAAATAAAGGAGTCATAATCTCATTTAGACAATTACCTTAAACTTTAAATATCCACAACACACTAAAGCTGAAATAAAAATGAGTCAGTAAAGACTATAGAATCCAACACATTGTTTAATACCATATTTCACCTTTCTAAAAGTCCTTAAAGAAACCATAGGTAATTTCCCTTGGTGCCTCTTCCAATCTAGGTTAAATCAATATTTATACATTATAAGTACTAGAAATTACATTGTTATTTTTAGGTTCTAAAAAGTGATACTTTTAATGATATAATTAAACTTATGAATCATTTCCTTCCATACTATTTCATAAAGCATAGGACAAAAAAAAAAAAAGAAAAAAGAAAAATAACCACACAAACATTTTACAGATTACATAGTGGAACTGACCTTCATTAAATAGTTTAGTTCTTTCATATTTCAAAATCTTTTGATGCTGTAGATGCAATACACTTAGACATTGATAAATTGATGGTAACTGATTATAGGTATTTGCTGCAGTTGATTATGTGGTATTTTGCATCTGGTGATAAATTGTCATGAATAAAATATACTTTTTTCCTCAAAATTTTAAAAGCTATCCTTCTGTAAATAACTTTTAGGCTTAAGTATAAGAACAGAATATTTGAAACTAAAAAAAGACTAATAAGAAAACAAGGATTAATAAAGACCTCAGATTAAATAACTACTGTTACATAATGTTACACGATGCCTCCTTATTTACAATGAGGTAGCTTAGAGATATCAAATTATCATAGAAAGAATGTTGCTTTCTGGGTTTTAAAATGTCATTTTTCTATTACCACAGAAACAATCAAACTCAGAAAGTAGTATATACATACAATCTCTACTTCCATGTTGAACTGTGTTGCAAAGATAGCCACTCCTGGTGCTACAGGAAAGACACCATACAAAAATGCATAATTTGATAAACTTGTATGGTTCACTACACTGTCACCCTTGTCCAAGAGTTCCACCATTTCTCTGCACAGAAGTGGCAGCACCAAGCTGAAGAAAGAAGAAATGCATAATTTGCTTGTTATCAAGGCATGCTTATCCATCAACAGTAGATTGCACTGTGAACTTGACATTAGGTTATTTTTCTGTTCTTTCTATTTGTAGGCATATATTCTGTATATGCCTACTTATGAATGTTTTATCAAAAGAATTGAGAATTCAGCCTGGAACCATTTCAAGTGCACAACATTCTAGAAATACTTCAAACATTGGGGATTATGAGGGGGAAACATTATTTCTACACTAAAATATTTTTCTTGCAAAATATTGGTAAAAGCTGCAATTATAGCTGCTATCTTGCTTACTCTGTTGGTTCACTGAAATATTTAAAGAAAAAAAAAAGACTGACCATTTGGAGTAAGAACTTCTTTTAAGAAAAGTTCTAAATTCCTTTATAGAAAAAAAAAGCTGAACTTTTTTTTATGATTGGGAGTTTAAATGGTAATAATACTGCTCATAAAATTCTAAAAACCAGTAGAAAAAATATGTATTTTACAATTAATTCTGTGTGTGTGTGTGTGTGTGTGTGTGTATATGTGTGTGTGTAGGTTTAGCAAAAGGAACTAAAATAACTGAGGTGGAGCAGGAAAATTAATGAAACCCAGCTCTGGTGAAGAATAAATTATTAACCAAATTCTTCAAGATTTCATTGAAAAAGCATAATACCAGTAACTAAAATAATGGGGTTCTCCTTTAAAAAACAGCAAAACCAAGGTTGATAACATTGTCAGAGCAGCACATAGAGAGATGCTCTGGGATGTAGTAAAGAACTACTCTTACTTAATTTTTAATTGAAAAAAATACATATATCTAATAAGAATTTAAGGAGTAAGTTTAATTAGAATAATCAAATTCTACTTATAAGTTGAAGTTGACAATACTGTTATATGTGGAACAGTATTACTGTGAATACTAATTAGTACTTTATTTCTGAGGAGCATAACAGCATCATAAATGATTTTCAGCACTTTTATGTACTTTGCAAATATAAAAACATATCTTATTGCGTTGTTCCCATACAAGAGCTGAGTGCCATAGTTAAGTATGCCTCAAGTTCTTTGGGTTAATAGTGTGGTGAAATTATGTCACCTGCACCATGAAGTGTGACTCCACGGCTAATGAGACACATAAACTGAAAAATGATTAAGGAGCTAAGAATGTTTATTTGACAGGCTGGGATCAGATATCTAATAATATTCATCAACTTATCTCTAGAAAGTTCATTCAAACTCAGAACTGCAGAATATTTTCCCAAATTCATGAAAAAAAGTTTGTTAAAAATTATTGTTCTTATATAACTAACATGCCTCTTCCTTTAGAATTTTTTTCCTTTAGGATTTTAATAGATTAAGAAATCCTGCAAAATTTCTTTAAAAATAAGATCTACTTAGGACATTAGGAAATATTAAAAATCTATATAAAATCAGAATAAAAAAGCTAAAGGAAAACGCAGTTATTAATCTCTGACAATAAAATGCAAAGAATAACCTACACAGAATAAGGAAATGACTTTTCTTAATACCAATATTCCATTCTCTTTTAAATCACAACTATTCTATAAAGAAGGATTAAGTCAAAGGAAGAAATAGTTGCAGACACATCCCAATGAATTAGCTAAATAAGGTTTTTACAAAGTACAATTCCCAAGTTAAATAAGTGAAACTTACAGTTTAGCTGTGATGAGAAGAATTAGTACAACAAATGCTGACTTCTTCAATCTCCTTATTTTTCCTACCATTGTAAGACCAAGATAAAATAGAGCTGCTCCAGAAAAGGAATTTGCAAGTCCATCAAGAAAATTTTCCATATATACAGGCACCTTTTTATCAAGAATAAAATTGAAGGCAATGCCAATGAAGACCATAAATACTATTGGGTTCTGTAATACACGTAGGAATCCAAGTCCCACAATTTTCACTTTGTTTTGAGAAGCATTTTGAGTATCTTTCCACTTCTGGATTTCACAGAAGATAAACCCGATTGGGTTTAACATCATAAGAGATATTGGTGCCACCAAATAAATGTACTGGAGATATTCTGGGTATGTAGTTTGATATAAAGCTTCAACTGCAAAACAAGAATATTGATTTTAAAATGATTACCACAGAAATACATAACTATGTAGATAACATTTTCTGTGCCTAATTTTAGCATTTTGCAAATTTAAATAGTGCCAAATGACCTCAGTAGGCTATTTTTTAGTAATGAAGAAAAAAACTTACTATACTAAATATAATCTAGTTTACAAAATGATAAGCTAAAATTATTTTAGTAAAACATAATTAATTTTTACTATCTAGGAGCTAAGATTAGTCTCCAAAAAGAAGGGCAGAATTGTAAAAGTTTTAAAAGAAACAATAAAAAATAAAAATATAGTAGCAGACTAAATGTTTAAGTAGTAATAGCAACAAAATGATTGTGTCCATGGAGAGAGTAGCTTCATTGGAGTTGTGAGGCGAGAGTCAGATTACAGAGGACTGAGGAGGGAGTAGAGAAGAGGAACTAAAAATGAGCACTGAAGTGATGGAGTCCACACTATATAGGAAAAGAAGTAAAGATGGGAGGTGACTGACTGAAAGTAGAGAGGTCAGGGACTGGAGGTCCTTATAAAGTTCAAGAATTAAGTGCAGTTGGAAGTATAAGTTTCAGAATAGGACAGATAGTGAGCTATTGAATTTAATATTTTCCATAAGACTAGGTCCAGGATGTGCCCATGGGAGTTGTTGACTGACAGGGAGTAAAGTATCATTAGAGATAAGGAGGCCAAAGGACCTAGAGGGCAGAGAATTTGATGGGAAATTCACAAGGATGCTAAAGTCAAACAAGAGAATAGCAAGACTCAGGACAAAGAAGATAACAGCAAGCAGGACATTAAAGTCTTCAATGAATGAGGCCAGAAGATGACAGCAATGAAGATGAACAGACTGGCCAGATAGCCTGGACTTCAAAATAGTTGTTAACAATAGAGAGCAATGGTTTAGCAGTGGTTCATGGTGGCTATCAGGGTGAGGGTGCCAGTCTCACCTACCTCTGCTCATGTATATGTAGGCTATGGGAAAATGAGTAGCCTCCATTTGAAAGGGAATGAAAGGCAATGAATACTTTCAGTGACAACCTGTGAAGATACTAAGCAATAGGGACAGAAAGTTGGATCTAAGAAATGTTTTCTAGAGGAAAAGATGGAGCACATAAATGTAACAACTTCACATTCAACTATAACTTCTTGGGGAAAAAATCTTTTTTCTCATATAGTATGTTCAAAAGTACAAACTAATTACTTCGCCTGTTGTTCATTAAACAACAATGCTCAGGAAAAAAAATCTGGCTGTGTTAGATTTATAGGAAATAGTGTAAGACAATGTATGTGTGCTGTGTATTATAGGTAACTTAAGGGATTTGAGTATACATGATGACTTTAGAACTGGACCACTATATAAGATGTGTTTCCTTGGAGGGAGGTAAGTGGATTGCATCTGACCTCTAGCAGTTTCCTGGAGGAGCTAAGGGTTGATGGCCTAGTCTGGGGTTGATCAGGGTAACTTAGAGTCATGGAATAAGTAAGTTGGTCTGTAGGCACATTTTTGGCAATGAGTCCCAAACAGAAAAACTGATACAGAATTGAAGTTGAGAAAGATAAAAAGTGGACGGCCACAGTCACCAAGGAGAGACTCAATCATGTGAAAAATGTAAAGATTAGGTTTCTCAATTTATATTAAGATAAAGTGACACAGGTAGGAAAACATAGTTGTTTACTTACTCAGGATACATAAGTTCAGTTAATGTCATGCACATGACCTGTTAAAGTTATGTAACTAGATTATATAACCTTTAGAAGTTCACCTTGATCTCATTAGCTAAAATCTACTTTTTATAAAATTCAATCCCCCTTTTTTTCAAGTTAAGCACATACGAAGTTCTATTATATCTCCAAAATAAAGAAGTTAAAACATAGCTGATTATATAAAATTTCATACATTATTTTCACTGATTTCTAAATTAGATATGCTAGCTTTATAACTCTTAGTGCTTTTCTTTCATGTTTCATAAGGTTAATTTTACTTTTAATTAGACATTCCATCTCTAAGAGAAAGATATCTGCTCAACACTCAATTTTTAAGTTGAGTGGATATTTTGGAAATGTCTTATGCTTTAAATTTGAGTGTAAGAATTTTTCCTAAGTAGGCACACTACAATGCAAAAGTGTTTCTTCTATCAACTTACAGTTGCATCATCTACTCGAAGCCACTTATATTAATGCCCTTTTTCTGAAATTTATTTTCCCGGTACATTAGTAATCCCCATCACATAAAGGATTCTGATTCTTTTAAGAGCTCACTGCAAATATGAGCAACAACTTTTATTACCTAAAGCTGCCCAATCATCAAATAGTGTTTTTGCTTTCCTCAGGTTCAGTAACCTGAGGTCAATAACAAGAAGAGTATGTGGTATGAGGAGATATTTTGAAAGGAAAAAGAGACTACATTCATATAACTTTTATTACAGAATAATTGTTATGATTGTTCTTTATTATTAGTTATTGCTGTTAATCTCTTACTGTACCTAATTTATCAATTTCACTTTCTCTTAGGTTGGTATGTATGTATAGGATTAAAACAATTGGTACTATCCTCAGTTTCAGGCATCCACTAGGGGTCTCGGGACATATTCCTGGTAGATAAGAGGAACCACTGAATTTACTTTCTTCTTTGGCAGAATCTTTTCTGTTTTCTCTGTTTGATTCTTACTACTGTTGTTAACTAGTTAGAAGTCTCAAAATTAGACTACCTAATGTATTTACTAACTTTGAATTTTTTCAACTACTCCCTTTATCCATTTTATTCACTGCTAACAAATCATAACAAATCAAAAGTCAAAAGTTAACATTTTCAAAAGTTCTCACTGCCCACAAGAACAGCTATAAAGCCTTTCCTTGGACATAAACAGCCCAGTTACCACAAATGAATTTGGGATTCACCTGTCTCAGCCTCCCTAGTCACTGGGATTACACACACATGCAACACCCTCTCTTTCCTTTCTTTCCTGAATCTTGCTTATTATTTAAAGCCAGTCTCTCAGGCTGCTTCTTCCACCAAGTCTTCAATCTACATCATCAATCTCTTCTCTGGAAAGCTATGGTACTTTGTTTCCTATTAGTGCCAGCCTGACAAATGCTTAGTTCCTTGAAGACATCATTTTATAACCCATAGTACCTAGCACAGTGCTGAACAAATCTGAAAATACTTGCTGAATGGGATTAACTATCCCATCAATGAATGCCAAAGCTTTCAGACTAGTAAAAATGTATTTTGTAACATCCAATTACTTTTTATCAATCATCAGTTAATCCATTTCTTTTTAGATCCATTTTTAATGTTTTTTGCTTTTTTTGTGCTTGCGGGGGGAGTTCTGTGGATTGAACCCAGGGGCACTCTACCACTGACCTACATCCCCATCTCTTTTTTGAGAGAGGGTCTGGCTAAGTTGTTGAAGCTGGCCTCAACTTGCAAACCTCCTGCCTCAGCCTCACACGTAACTGGCATTATGAACATGCTCCAACATGCCCAGCTGTTTTTTGCTTTAAAAAATCTATTTTAATTGACAAATAAAAATTATATATAAATATTGTGTACATGTTGTTTGTATACATCGTGGAATGGCTAAATGGAACTAATCATATATTTATCATTTTTGTTAAGAGAACACTTATATAATCTACTTTTAGCAATTTTCAAAAATACAATACATTGTAATTAACTAGTTACCATGTTGTACAATACATCTCTTGAACTATTCCTCCTGTCTAACTGAAATTCTGTAACTTTTTTAACTTTTTACACATTCTGAATATTTAAAAGCTGGTTACAATTGGGGTTTTAAAATTCAGCCTGAACAAGTGTACAAAGGCATAAGAAGTATAGTTTGGTGGGAGAGCAAATAATTGTGATTAAATGCTTATTAATTGCTAGAAGAGTAGAGTTCAACAAGGGAATTTTAGTCTATGTCAGCCATTCACTTGCATAATTACTTAATATTATATCTTTATCTATAAATTGGCATTGCTTTTCTTCTGTTATCAATCTGAAGATGGTTTTCCAATCTGAAAAGAAAATACATATGAACATGGAGACTTACAGTAACTAAAATTAGACTTATAATCATTATATCAGCTATTAAGTTCTAATTGATTAATGCTTATAAATAAGGCTCTTGGAGGGAGGGAGGAATCCCATTATGAGGACTTATTATATAGCTTTGAAGAACTGAGAGATAAAATTAGCCACCCACTGTGGCTCCTATTTTGATTCCTGCAGGGTTTCAATCTCAAGAAAATAACACAAAGACTCTGACAAGATCATTCTATTATTTAATGGCATATAGTTAAATGCTTCATTTCCTTTCTGTTTACAGCTCAAGCACTAGAGCATAATTATGATTAGTCAGGGTACTTATGCTATCAGCATTGTTTGAAGAATAAATTATAGGATTTAACTATGCCCTATTAGTATCTTTTAATGACAGAGGCAGGGAACCATTCTGATTTGCTGAAATCATCATTTCACCTTGGTAGATTCTTAGTTTCTTCTACACTTGGATTTTTAAAGTACTTTCAAAAATAACTATTCTAAAAAACAGTGGGCTTTTTTTTTTTAAAAGTCTGTCCTAATGCACTACTCTGTCACTTGAGTAAAAATAAATCACTTTTATGTAATTTTATAGACCACTATAAATGTCATGGTATTCCAAAAAAGGAAATGTAACTACCCTTTTTCTTTATTCATTAACTTATCTGCCTTTTCCATGCCAGCATTTCCCAAGTCTCCTATCAATTGGACAGATATGGAACAAATGCAGTCTTAAAAAGGACATTGTTTAGAAACCCCAATTGATGATCCTCTGTGAGCAAGAGAGTGGAAATTATTGGCAGAGACTACAAAAAAATCAGAAAGGTCTTCTCTCTGGAGAGGCTTCTCTGTTCACCCTCTACAAGGCCAGAAGACAGATGGACATAGACAGCAGTAATAAATAACCTCACCAGGGAGCAAGCACATGGTCACACAGTTCTGTATCGCCCTTTCCAATCTGTAGGCATATGTAAAAGCTGTCTGCATTATTGGGTTTTAGTAAAATTATAGACTATAACCTAATGATATAAGAGATCTTATTATTTGGGAGTAAAAACAAGTAAACCCAAAAATTGCAACTCAAAATCGACAAACATACACATTGGGTAAATATGGGCAAGCATATGCCCAACATCATTATTACCAAATTCACTAATATGAGATATGAGAAAAGCAGTGATGAAAATGGCTGATTATATTCTTTAGATATTCTGCCTTGATAAGAAATTTGATTAATTCATCTAACAGACCTTTTTTGCTACTGCTCTTTTTATGGAACTGGGAATACTGTTAGAGACAAAGAATTTTGATTCTGTCTGAAACTAATGTATAACAAGGGCTGGTTGGGTATTCCAAGATGAACTTGGCGTGTTATATAACTATGTGGCATAGGAGAATGCCCAGGATTTAGAATCAGAAAACTTAGATTTGGATCTCAATCACCTGTTAGCTATGTGACCTGGGATAAAACAACTAATCTCTCTATGCTTATCTCCTTATTTGAAAGTGAGAATAATAATATCTGCCCTATTCAAATGAGATAAGTGTATGAAAGTAAACCACAAAGCTATAAATGTTAGTTTTGTTTAGTTAAGGATTTACTAATTTATGAGAATGTTAAAACTAATATACTTCTAATTCACATCAGAGTAAGATAAGTAAGATGTATAATATTTATTAAATATATAAACCATGGTACTGAGCCACTTCTAAAGTTCTTGTACCATAAATATGTTGATTAATCTGTTATTAATTCTGAAGAAATGGACAAACACATTAACTCCTTCATCTTCTATTTCCAAAAATCTTTCTTTCACATTAAAATTCAGTAACCTTAAAGGAACGCCTACTTAGTTTCTTACTATTTATAGCTCAGTTACCTAAGAGCCTAATTTTCCTTCTCCTAAGCTCCTACTTCACTCATGGTTATTTGATTTCTCTGGTATTTTAAAATTTCTGGTAAACAAGATGGAGGAAGGTCAAAGGTGGAAAAAAGTACCAGTGGAGAAATAAGCTGGGGGTAGGAGGAGAGGATGAAATAATTGGATAAGAAACCTGAAAGTTAATAGTAGATTGCAGTTGTACACATTGAAATTCCAATGTGTACAATGTGTACAATTCATTTTCTGCTCAGAAGATGTCATCAGATAAACCTTAATTGACCACCCTGTCCCAAATGGTATCTTCTCATTCCTGTTCCTCCATATTACTTATTTATTTTTATGACCTTATGTCACTATCTGATATGATTTAAATTTTATTATTTATTTTCCCATTAAAACATAAATTCAGTCTGTACAAGAACTTTGTTTGCAGGGTATTCCTAGCAGCTGGTACAGTTCCTGGTATATAATAATTCCTTATAAGTGAATGAATATCCATAACAGTCAGTTCTGCACATTATGATTCATGATCAAAATACACATAACTTTAATTGTAAAATATAAAAAAAGTAGCTACTAGGTGTACATTTTCTTGGTGGCAGAGTGTTCTGAAAAATAGAGTACGTTTCCTTTCAAGATAACTCAACATCTTAAATTGGTTTATTTATTGTTTTATCAGGAAAACATACACGTATAGAACATAAAATTAGGCTGCTTAAAGAGATGGAAAGATAAAAATATCTTCATTTTTGTTCTTAAACAATAATTTAGTTTCAATGAAAATACACTGAAATTTTGAATAAAAAGCTTAAAAACAATTTTTAAAGTAAAATCATACGTATTCTACCTGGTAAGAAAAATGAGAAGGGGAAAAGATCACTCAAATTCCTACTGCTAACACTTAGTAATGACTGTTTTTATATAAATGAAAGGTTTTTTTACATTATTTAAATCTGAATCTGATCCCTTCAGCAAAATTGAATTTCTTTCATAGGTGATTTCCACCCCCATAGGTGATTTTTGAGAAGAAATAGAATACTATTAGAAAGACTATATACAAAGGTTATTAGGATTTGACCATTTATTTTAGGTAATCATTTAAAGGATCCTTACGTTCTGATGTTGAGGGGAAAGTATAATGCATCCCAATTTAAGACATATTTACGAAAAAACATGAAAGATTTCTTAAATACAAGAATAAGAATCTGTCACTAACAAATGCTTAAAGTTTATATTTGTTACCTCCTTAAACACTTGAACTTTTAAAAAATTGAAGAAAAAAACAAAACAAAACAAACTTACCTATAGGGTATCCCAATGCAAAGTCATTGCTTTGTGTAGCAAAAATAGGAAATAGTCCAGCTTTGCTAAATCGACTATCAGGACTGGCAACCAGTAAGGTTAATATACATACAATGAAAAATACAGAAGCTTTGCCAATTAAGATACTATATAAGAAAGCCCAATCCACATTGGAAAAATTAAGTACAACCATGTTTTTGAATAATAAAGCTGGAAGGGCAAATCTGGAGACAAAATTTCCCAGTCCTTTGGCCTGTGTTGATGTTATGACATTGGCCCTTCCTGCTATGTAGCCACAAAGGACTATGCCAAAGCATTCTAGCAAGGCTGGAAAAAGCCTTGTTATTGACATTGAAGGTGAATCATTAGTGGAATTGAATCCATGTGTTACTGTGGTAGAAGAAGTCTCCGATATATTGATGGCAATGGTTGAGTTCTCTGCAGTTAAATTAGAAAAGGAATCCATTTTCTCTCACCCTCCAACTCCAGTCAGATCTCTGGAAAGAGAAGAAAATTCAGTGTAACAATAAGAAGAGTTTTAGCTGAAAGGATACACTGTAAGTTTAGAATTATTTACTTATTAAATGGTCATATAATTTTACATTCTTCCTTCAACTATCACCAAGGAAAAATATAATGGAAAGAAAGCGGGGGTGGGAAGGATGCTAACAATAACCTCTTTACACTCAAAGGTAGGTCAGCTCAAACATTTGTATTGCTACTCTACTCTACAAATAGTACAGCTGCAGTGATGCCCTGTGGTTCTCTCCAGTGATCTACAATTGAGCTCTCTGTCTAGCGGTCTCTGCTGGTGTCCACTTGCATCCAGATTCTCTGGAAATTTCGGAAGTTCTCAGGGAACCATCAAGGAGCCACTCTGGGTCCCTTCCAGACTGTGATCACAAATGAGTAAAAGGAAAAAGAATACAGTACAGCATCATTTATCAACTTTGAACCAATAACTTTCAACTTTTCTATTCCTCACTGTATCTGTGAAATGGCAATAATAATCTATATTGCACAAAAACTTGAGGCTATTCAAATAAAGTCCTTATAACCACATCTGGTAAAAGGTAATCACTTAAACAAAGCTAAATATAAATTTCAGTTGAATATGAGCGCATAAAAGACAAAATTATGAAAGAATGATGGCATTCCATCAACCTATACATACTGGCTCAATAGTTACTTTGTACCACAGGGACTTTGCACATGCAAAAACACTCTAAAATGTTCTCTATCTACCATTCTGCACATAATTAACACATATTTATCCTCTAAACCATATAGTCTTCTCTAATTTCATTAGCCAAGTCATGGTTCTTTCAAATGGAATCATTATCCTTACCTTTAACAACATTTTTCTCACTTTGCAATTATACCATATATTAGAGTGACTACTGAATTTGTCTGTCTCCTTCACCAGACTTTAAATGTCACAGAAGAAAGAACTATGCATTTGTTTGCTCACTGTTGTGTCCCTAACATCTAGCATAGCACCTGGCACACAGGAGACACTGAGAAAAAGTTCTTGTTTAATGAATAACTAAAATAGTAACTTGTACTTAAATAGGCTCCCTACCCTTTCATGGATCAATGTTCTCTTTTAGGCATTCTCTAGTTTGTGGAATTTTTTTTTTTTGGTACTGGGGATTGAACCCAGGGGCACTCCACCACTGAGTCACATCCCCAGTCCAATTTTGCATTTTCATTTAGAGACAGGGTCTCACTGAGTTGCTTAGGGTCTTGCTAAGTTGCTGAGGCTGGCTTTGAACTTGTGATCCTCCTGCCTCAGCCTCCCAAGTGCTGGGATTACAGGCGTGTGCCACCACGCCCGGCTTGTGGAACTTTTTATAAATAGTAAAATATTCAAATTTTTTCCACTACAGCAATAGGCCCTAGAACACAAAATGTGTCCTAAAATGTTCTAAAGATGTTCATAAAATGTTAAAGAATGCAAAATATGTTGTAAAACATTCTGAAGATGTTCCAAAAATGCTCACAGAAGGAACAAATTCTGTATGCTAATCTGACAATAATTATCAGACTCTCCTCTTGCTGCCAGAGACACAACAAAGAGGTTTGGATGACTCTGAAATTACTCCGTTTTTATTAGTAATTTTATTAGTAATTTGAAATTAATATAATTGTGGCCAATTTCTAAGTAATTATTCTGGGTGTACCATCTAAAGTGGCCTGATATATGGCAGAAAGTAAAAAAGCTCATGCTTCCTGAAATTTACAACACCCTGGTTAAGTTATCAAATATCCTCAGCACATTAAAAAAGACTCAGATGGCATGTCAGAGATCATCAACTGATATATGGGGATGTGTAAGAGAATTTTCTCTATCCTACCCTGGTATAAACCAAACCATTTTAAAATCTTACACTTAATCTGGATTAGGGCAAGTATTTTTCTATCAGGATTAGATAGGAGTGGTTCAATATAAACAAACCCAACAATACTCACATACTTGAAGTTTACCAAATGAGCATCAAATTATATCCTGGGAAAGTTATTCATTGGTACAAATACCCATACTTGAAGGAGCTGGTAAACAAAGACTTAAATGTTTGGAACCCTTAAGAAATGTGGACATGGAAAGGCAGTTGTAAGAAGGTGATAAACCATTCCAGTCTTCTGATGTTTTTTCAAAAGTTTTCTTTGTTTGGAGTATTAATAACTCATGCTGATCATAACCCCTTATTTGGACCACAAATTTGTTTAATTTTTTAAAAATGTTTTAACTAAACTAACTAGTTCAGTGAAAAAAATCTAACAGATTTGGGGCCTTAACACTTACAACCTCTTGGGTCAGTTACTTGGCCTCCCGGAATTTCAGTTTCCTCAACTATACAATCAGAGTAAAAACTACCTCCGAGGGATATTGGGTGGACGGGCCATTTCATGCACAGCTTATTACAAAGCAAATCTTCAAGAAATGGTAGCAATTTCTATTAGAAGCTCCAGTTCTAATAAGAATGGTAACAAAGTAAATAAAATGTGTTCCTGATCTCCAAACATACTAGGTATTAAAGATCATCCAAGTAAACTACAGGAATAGAATGGATCATGAAGTTATCAGCTTCTGTTTCATATCAAATTAAGAAAAGTTGAATTTAATTTAGTTTGATCTTAAATAGCTGCTAACAGTTAAGGGTCAGCTCTTCATTTTTCTCTGTGATGGTCAAAAAATTGTAGCAATGTCCAGAGTTAACTTTCAGTTAATTTAAAAATAAAAGAAAAACTTCGAAGAGTAACTTCTTCCTTCCCGTGAGATTTCTTTTAATGTGTTTTATTATTATAAAAGCAACAGCTGCTGAGGGAAAAGTCAAAACAAAAAGGACTTAAAAAGTTTTCTCATACTAATCTTTTTTTTTTTTTTTTTTTTTTTTTTTTTTTTTTTTTTTTT
>JAJEJO010000123.1:857185-876792 GCA_020662805.1 Glaucomys volans | reverse complement strand
CAGGAACCACAACAAGGGAAGTTTTAAAAAGTCACATCCAGTCTTTTCATCTATAAAAATTAGGCTTGTTACAGAACAAACAAGTTGACCTGTCACGGGTAAAAGATCGTTCACCGGAGCAGGTACTGGAAAAATGATGTATACAAACTGCATCTGGACCCTTCATATTTGATTTAGAAAACATTTGCAAACCACTTAAATTGCAAATAACTGCGATTGTTAAGTGAAAACGGAGTGTGTGTTAACATCAAAGAGAAAGCTGTAAACTCTTAGGCTATTTCTCAAACACGTACATACTTTATCCCATGGGAAAAGCCTAATATAATGTGAAACTAGTCAAGAATTGTACAACACAAACAGTAACACCATTCATCCACTCCCACCTACTTGCTGGGGACGAAAGGTCCTCCCGAGGGACCCATGGTGGGGAGCGCTGAGCACTACCTTCTTCCTTTATCTGCAAGGACAGACTTTGGCCGTTCAAGATAAGGGGTGAGGAGAGTCCCTAACTAAATACTGTCCAGAGGGCAGTTGTCACCCAACGCCTGGAAAAGCAGTGGAAATGGAAAGGCAAAGGGGTAAGAAAAAGGTGGTGGCTCAACTTTCCAGGGCATGGGAGTCACAACGTCATGGTTAACTAAAACGTCATGGTTAACTAAAAGCAGATGCTTTCAGGAGGGCAGATACTGTGGCCACCCGCGAGATAAAAGGAAGAGCAGGAGAATGACAGAGTGGATACATGTGCAGTGAGGCGCTGTCCACACTGGGGATGGCAGTTCTGCCACCAGAGGGGACAAGCCGCCCCTCCTGCGCAAGCCTTCCCAGGTGGTCCCACAGGGCCCAAAGGCAGGCGCTGAGGGGCTGCGGGGCAGAGGCGAGCAAGCGCGGGCAGCGGGCCTCCTTCGCCAAAGAGCGGAGGGAGGGCCGCCCAGTCCCGAAGGGCGGGGGCGGGAGCATCAGGGGCCGGCACGGCAGAGTCAGGGCCGGCTGGGTCCGCGCCCCAGGGCCCTATCTCACCTGCTATGTCTGCCGCCCTGCAACCGCGAGAAGGGAGTCGGTGCTTGCAACGGGCCAAGCAGCGAGGAAATCACCGTCATCTCCCTCCCCCAGCCCTCTTCGCTTAGTGCGGCGGGGAGTCAGCCGCAGCACGTTCCGAGAAAGTGAGATGGGGTAAGCCACTGCGGACCTGTCGGCCCCTCCCGGGGCCGGCCTTCGGCCCCGCCCAGCCCTCCAGCTTCGGGCAACCCGACGCGCGCCCCGCCCGCAGGCCCACCCCAACCTCCAGCCGCACTGCCCCCGCCCCTTCCTCAGGCCCGCCCCCGGCCTCCAGACTACCCCCAACAGCCCCGCCCCCGCTCCAGGCCCCGCCCCAGTCTCGAGCCTGGGAGCCACACGCCCCCGCTGTAGGCCCCGCCCTGCCGCCGCAGCCTCTCTCGGTGCGACTTACGGCCCGGCTCCCACAAGATGGCGGCCACCGCCGGGGATTTCCAGGCTTGTTGGCCTCTCTGAGCTCAAGCGCGGAGCCCTCACATCTTTATGGCTGACAGCAGCCTCGTGTGTTGAGATCTTCCAGTTCCTCTCCTGGTTAGTGTAGGCTGTGCATAGCAGAGAGTATAATAGCAAAGATTGAGACTCAGACTAGTGTGGAAGGAAGTGTGACCTTGACCTTCGGAAATCAAAAAGATTGAAGTGTAAAGCTTTAGCCTTTGTTTGATTTAGTGTAAGGGCCTTATTGGTGACTGCTTGTATTTCTACTTTGGGGGACATTTAAAAGGCAACATTCCCTCAATATACTGAGAAGAATCTGCCTGTATTGGAGGATAACTTAAGTGCTTCTTGAAGTGAAGGCTCCCCAGATACAGTGTGCCATTTTGAAAACTGAAGAAGCCCTGTACTTGGCTAATGCCATGTGGAATCAAAATTATTTCAAATTTAAAAATATTTATAACCTCATCCACTTAAAATATTCACAAGCATTTTTTTTTCATCTTTGCATTTTTAACTGTTCTGTCTGGCAACTTAAGCACCTTCCCGTGATCTCTGCAGTTTCAGTACAGATATAAAACTTTGTGGGTTCTAAGAAATGTCACAGTAAGCATAGCCTAAAGGGTATGAAAATTAGCAAGAGAAAATGAACAGAACTGAAACTATAGGAAAGGCATGCATCCTGCTCCTGCTCTCTTGCACTTCTTTGTGTGTTCTTCGTTTTTAATGGCCTTTTTTGTTTCCTTTGAACCTGGCTACTTAAAAAAAAAATCTTATGAAAACCCCAGTTATCTCTGTTTAGCAAGTATGAAGATTAATTCAATTAAATAAATACCAAGCTTTGAATATTAGGGGACTACTAAGAAGATAGGCATTGAAAGGAAAGTTGGCATCAACCTGTAGGTTAGTTTTACAGTTTGAATTTCATTTTTTGACCACCGTAAAACCATTAAATTTTCCCCCCACAGGAGCATATAATGATCACACTAATTTTGAATGTGTGATCTGGAAGCTGTCACTGAAGGCAAGAAAAGTAGTATGGTGACTTTGGAAAGAACCAAGACATAAGGAAATGAAGACCTTCTCTGGGATGATAGCAGTGAAAAGAATGGAATAGGCTTAAGAAATATTCCAAAAGGAGAACTGATGTGACTCAGTCATTAATAGGGCTAACAAGGAGGAATGAGTTAATGAAACTATGCATTGGCATCAAATCTGCCATTTTGCTGCAGCCCACAGCCTGCCCCTCCCCTCCTCGCCCCCCACCCCCACCCCACCGTTTTACAACCTAGATGGTTAGCCTGGGAACTTCCTAGTGAGTCATTGGTCAGATTGTTAGCCCCGGAATTAAGAATAGCTCCCAGCCATTTTCTCCCAATCTCTACCCCCCCCCCCCCCACACACACCCGCTTCAGGGCAGACTCTGTGCTTGGAGGCCTAATAAAATACCGTGAGAGTTCCGCTGTCAGCAGTGGTTTTCTGGGTGCTTTCACTTGGTATTTCCTAATGTATTGCAATGAAGAAAAGGTATTGGGGGTAGTGAGCTTTGAATATCTTCCAGTTTTAAAATCCATTATTTTCTGTAATTCTGTTATCCAAAGATGAAAGGAAGAAATATTTCTAAAACAGTTACTGGAAGAGTGAATTTGGTTTTAGACGTAAAATCTTAAACTTTGGGAAACTATCTTGTGTAGTCTCTTTTCTTGAAAAAGTTATTCTCTCCATCTGAGGCCGTGGAGGAGTAAGCAATTGGATGAACACTCAACTGGGTGTGGAAGAGAATTAGAATGAAAGACCTCACTGTCAGATGAGTTACTGCTTATGAAGGCATGGGCACGTGTACAGAGACATTTCTGATAGATACCAGAGAGAAAAAAGGGCAGCTCAAGAGAGAGTAGCACCAGAGATATGGTTTGAAGAGACATCTTCATGGACTGAATGAGTCTTCTAAGAAGAGCAGCTTGTGGAGGGAAACGCTAGGAACAAAATGTATACAGAGAGGAAATCGACTTCAGTGAAAAGTCATCTTTACGTTAACAATTAGTGGTGAAAACCACAAGAAAATCATTTGATTCCATTATCATATCTATGAATTCTGTGTAGTGCTGATCTGTATTAATTGAACAATTAATTGAATAAGAGGAAGAAAAGCTCAAAGTTATGCAGATTAATGGAATAAAAACTATAAATTTATCTTAACTTCTACTCCTTGCAAATAAAAGTTACCTGTAGCCTTTGAACCCATTGCCTTCAACTCCAGCTGATAAAGCTTGAGAGGAGGAATAAAACAAATGTGTTGATTCAATGACAAGTGTCCTGTAGGATATAGGTTGAGACACTATGATGGGTGTATATAGAGTCCTGGTGAATTTTATTTTTTCCAAAATGAAGTAGTTTTGATTTTTCTCTGATTATGAAAGTGTGACTAACCATTATAAAATATTCAGATAATACAGAAAAGAATGAAGAAAGTGAAATCATACTTATAAATATCTTGTTAATATTGTATCACTTTTTAATGCACAAATAACATTTAAGAAAAATGGGATTATACAATACACATGATTTTTAGTAACATTTTTTCTTTAATAATATTTTTAACCAAAAGTATAGGTATTTTTCATAATTTCTAATGCCTATTAAATGTTACCTAATGAAAATGTGAGGATGATCATCCTTGAAAAAGTGGAAACTCTGGGCCATTCATGAAGTATAACTGACATTGAATAAAGAACAGACATGTAAAAGAATTACTTAAAATGTGTTGTTCGAATATATCCAATATGATGCCAATTTCTTTTAAAACGGCTTCTTTTGTGTATGTGTTTTAAACTTTGTATTGGAGCTTTATATCTACACATGATAGTGGGACTCATTATTACATATTTGTACGTGTACACAATATAACAGTATAATTTGGTCAATTTCATTCTAAAAAATTTAATTTCTGGAAAACTTTCCTCATCCTATCAGTACCATTTCTCTAGGGATCCATATGCTTCCAGAGAAGTTGACTTCATTCCACCTTCAGTGATAATATAACCTTGCTTATCCAATTAGTACATGGTATTCCTTTGAACTTAATGACTAAGTAAGAGTGGGCACTTACCCTAATGTAGTTCTACATAACGACTCTCAGGACAGCCTTCTTGGGATTATAAGAGAAGTCAGTCTTAAAATGATACAGAGACCAGGATCAAGCTGCATGTGAAGTAGCCTCACCAGTTTACCTGGGGATCATTTGTTTGTGTGGACTGCTTTTTTTCATTATTTAAACAAGTTTGAGTTGAATTTTCTGTTACTTGAAATCAAATTCTTAGGAAAAATTAAAAAAGAAAATACCTACAGTGGTTGTCTCTGTAACAAGGTACATATGATTTTTTGTGTGCATAGAAAAGTTCTCAAATTTCTCCAAAAAATGTGTATTCATTTTATCATTAAAAAGTCTGAAATAAGTCATAAAAAATATATTTTGGTTATATGGAAATGGCAAACAATACCTAATAAGAATTCTTCTAAATCATTACCAAGTATTAAAACAGATATATAAACAAAATTCACCCATAAAACAGAACAATTTAAAAGCACTGATACAGTGCAGTATATAAACTTAGATTATGTAAAGACTTTGTGTTTGTTAATCTTTGTACCCTTAGCACTTAGACTAGAACTTTCCCTGACATATGATATTCAGAAATGACTTTTGAATAATTGAATAAAATGTAAGTTTCCACCAGATAGCCAGGAAGTTGAAGTGTACTTCTGTTCAGTGGGACCTATTTGATATAAGCAACTGTGATATAGCTCTTTTACAGTAACTGGATTTCTTTTTTCTAGCTTTCACTTGTGCTAAGTTTATAGCCTTACTTAAATATTCTTCCAAATTGCTGACTTCTTTTTGTTATTGTAAATGCTGTAATAATTTAGTTTCTCATCTGTCAAGATAACAATCTGAAATTTTTCTTTTAATATACACATATGTGTTTGTGTTTGAAGAAATACCTAATAGCTTTTTTTTTTCCTTCCAATTTCATTACTGAAATATTTTCACAAAAGCAATGAAAGAAAGGGGAGCCTAGCCATCTCACCTAGCTATTGGTCTTTTATTTATTTATTTATTTATTTATTTACTTATTTATTTATTTTATTGTTTTTGTGGTGCTGGGGATTGAACCCAGGTCCTTGTGCATGCAAGGCAAGCACTCTACCAACTGAGTTATAAAACCAGCCTGATACTTTTTGTTTTTGATGTTGTTGTTTTGTAGTACTGGCCATTGAACCCAGGAACACTCTACCACTGAGCTACATTCCAGCCCTTTTAATTTTTATTATGAGAAAGGGTCTCATTAAATTGTTGAGGCTGGCCTTGATTTGAAACCCTCTTGCCTCAGCCTCTGGAGTAGCTGGGATTACAGGTATGTGCCATTGCTTTCCATTAGGATCTTGTTATTGAATTAAGTAATGTTTGAATATGGTTAAATAGAGACTTTTGTCTGGGCCAGCATTTAAGACATTAAGAAGAGAAACAAGCCAGGCATGATGGCACATACCTGTAATCCCAGCAGCTTGGGAGGCTGAGACAGGAGGATCTTGAGTTCAAAGTCAGCCTCAGCAAAAAGCGAAGCACTAGGCAACTCAGTGAGACCTGTCTGTAAATAAAGTACAAAATGGGGCTGGGGATGTGGTTCAGTGGCTGAGTGCCCCTGAGTTCAATCCCTGGTACCTCCCCTGCCAAAAAAAAAAAAGGGAAGAGAAACAATCAAAACAGGTTAGGTGATGAAATTACAAGCTAAATTGGTTACTTAGATAAGACAGAGTGCAGAAACTATACAGTTTGGGGGCTCAGCCAATCTCTTTCAAGGCTTAGTTTCTTAATACTTAATAGTTTCTTAATACTTAGTTTCTTAATGAAGTTTTGTTTTCACCACATTTTTTTAAAGGTGAGAGATATGAAATATGAAAATGAAAGACAA
Source organism: Glaucomys volans (assembly GCA_020662805.1). Classification (NCBI taxonomy): domain Eukaryota; kingdom Metazoa; phylum Chordata; class Mammalia; order Rodentia; family Sciuridae; genus Glaucomys; species Glaucomys volans. The sequence continues at coordinate 870,334 of JAJEJO010000123.1, read as the reverse complement.
AAAAATACACTTGTTTCTTCAAGCTTGTTCATTAAAAAGTGGGCTCACTGATGAATTTAATAGGCACTCTTTAGTGAAGAGACTGTGTAACTGCAGAGCATTTTCTAATTTGAATAGTGTCTAAAATGAAGTACTGCTGGATGTGATGGCGCACACCTGTAATCCCAGCTGCTTGGGTAGCTGAGGCAGGAGGATCACAAATTTAAGACCAGTCCCAGCAGCAACTTAATGAGGCCTTAGGCAACTTAGTGACACCCTGTCTCAAAATAAAACGTAAGAAGGGCTGGAGACACAGCTCAGTAGTAAAGTACCTCTGGGTTCAATCCCTAGCACCACCCCTCCAAAAAAAAAAAAAAAGATTAAATGCTAAAAGAAACCAACTTTGTACAACAGAAAGAGGAAGTGGAGAAAACCTCAGATTTTAGCCTTGATTTTGGAGTAGGAAGGTTTCAGCCACTTCTAGTTAGAATATGGGTAGAGCTGGTGAGTGATAGTTAGCTAAGAGGGAGAGAAAACAAAGCTCTCACATGCTCAGCCCAACAGTTAAGCCCATGCTCCAGAAGCATTCTTCTTGCATAGTATATATTTCAAGGTTCCAGTCTTCCTCCCTCCTTGAAGGGGCAGGTCCTCTATCTGTGTTGATTTCCATAGTATTCTAAGCACCTAGAACAGTGCTCAGCACATAGTAGGCACTAGTTGACCTCTTAACTCTTGGAATACAAGCTAAACAGGTTTGTGAAGTTTCTGTATTTAGAGAATCACTTAAAAAAACGGAAACACCTGCTCTTTCTTGTCCTGTTTCTTTTACTTTTGGTGAAAGTAACTGATGGAAAAGAAGAATCAGAACTCAATTCTCTGTGTGGCAGCAGAGGAACCAGATAATTTTTCTGACAGTAGCTGAAACATAATAAATGTTGGGGAATCATCATTGGTTGTAATATAGAGTAAATGTGATAAAGTGTTCCAGTAATTAATTGTTCAAATATTTAAACGTCCCTAGAATTCCAAAGGTTATGTAGATTTCCTTTTATTCTGTTAGGCATGCTTTCCCTAAACCTTTCCAAAATGTTGAAACTGGAAAGAAAATTTCTAGCTTCTGAATTGCAAGAAAATTACCCAGACCTAGTCATAAAGAGGCCTGGGCACTAGTTTGGCAAATAGTTGGAGAATAAAATGGATAAAAGTGAGCTTCTCAGTGTAGTGTTAATTGAGGTCTAGGTTTCTATACTGTATAGCTAGTGGCCTGATTAACTGTATCCTCAAGTCTGGCTTATTATTAGCCCTAAAGGCCTAACCCAAATCCTCCCAGATAGGTTTACTATATACATGCACTATGGAGATGATATTTATGGTAATATTACAATTTGGTAACATTTCTAGAAAATGTTTTAAAAATTCATTTCATATGTTGCCTCAGCAACTGTTGAACAATTTTTCCTTTCCTTTCCTTTTTTTAAAACCAACCAAGAACAACAGTTGAGAGTTGAAGCCTAAGACTGGGGCTATGCTCAATGGTGGAGCCCTGGGATCAATCGTTAGAACCTGCCCCCTCAAAAAAAATTCAGACCCAATATTTACCATTGTGAATTGATTTATTGATTTGTTTGTCTTAGTGACAAAATGTGGTCATCCCTGAGGGCAAGAGGAACATTTTAAGAAATCTTCAACTACATACAAAGACCCCAGTAAAACTGAGAAGCCCCTCTCTGAATCTCTCTTCTTAACCACTGGAGTTTCACCCAGTCTTAATGTGCTTCCAGGCTCTTTATCATTTTTACACTTTCTCAGCATTTCCTCACCTTGTTAGTCATTTCATCTTATGATTACATGCTAGTGGTTGGTGTCATCAGACTACTTGCTTGTTCTGCACATTATTTGCTCAATATGACTTGCATGTGTGGCTATTGGACAAGGGCCTATAAAGGCTAAGTGGGAAATTCATGGAAAAACATGGGGGTGGAGAGCAGTCATAAGGATTGAGGACTCTAAGCAATATTCTTAATCACAATCAGGAATCCAAAAGTCTGTCACAGCAGTTTTTAACCAGAATCATCTGGGGAAAATTGTGTGTGTGCATGTGTGTGTATTACTGATTGAACCAAGGGTCTAATGCATGCTAGGCAAGCAGTAATACCACTGAGCTATATCCCTAGTCCTTTTTGTATTTTTAACAGTCTCACTAAGTTGCCAAGCCTGGCCTTGAACTTGCAATCTTCCTGCCTCAGCCTGTCTTGGGCACTATAATTCTTAAAAATATAGATTCCAGAGGCCCAGGCAGACTTTCTAAATCAACATCACTGCAGTTGGGTCCACAGTCTGTATTTTATTTTTTCATATTCTCAGCTGTTCTAATATAAATTCTTGGTTAAGAGCTACTCATCTTGGTAACAAACTGGAAAATAGAAATAAATCTTAAAAGCAAGTAGAAATATTTGTATGAGGAGCCCAGAAAGTTTTTCTAGAGTTTTAGTACTCTATGGGGAGAAATGTATTTTCATTATCGAAAAAAAGTCACGTTGAATCTGGCATCTTCCTTCAGAAAACAATTTCAGTAACTTTTCCCATTTGTTTGGTTTGTCCTTTGTGGAGAAGAGAAAAACAAAGCACGTCCAACCACTCTATGTCTTGTGAATATACACCATGTCTTCACTACAGTGCCATTTTCAAATCCCAGGCAGAAAGTTCACATCATGGGTGAACTAGTTTTCTGGCAATACATTGACCATATTGTGAATCATGTAGCAGAAAACCAGTGCAGTCATTTCACCATCTCTTAAAGCTTCAGTTTTTGAGAAACAATCCAAATTCCTCCCATTTTTCTTCAGAGATGTTATTTATAAAATAAGGCTTTTTAATAATCTTTTCTTTTATAGTTTGTGCATGTGGCATCTTGTTTAAAAAATTCTTCTCTGCATCAAAGTGATAATGATATTCATCTACGTTTCCTTCTAAGAGTTAAATGACTTTAAATGGTTATTCTTGGTACCATCTTTCAAATTTCCATTTGTTATTAGAACCCCACTCTACACTCCAAAGTGTAGGAAGTTCCTGCCCAACACAGAGAAAAATACTTTGGTAGTTTCTGCTATAAATTAGATAAAAACCCTTAATGTAAAATCAAATAAAACTGGAATGTACAAAGAGATGTAAACACCTATAAAATGCATTCGAAGAAGATAGCACAACAGGATTAGCTAATGGAAATATAAATTTTTCCATACTGAAGAGATAAGGCCTGTGGCGCACGTGGCCTAAGGACTAGTTATCACTCCCACTCTAGGTAGGCATATCACATGTTTGTCCAATGTCTAGCAGGGATATGCTTATCACACAGTAATGTCGGTCAAGGCCTTGAAGATGCCCTTGAGCAAAAGTCACTTCACTTCCATGTCAGGTCAAATTAAAAAAAAAAAACAAAAAACAACCACTTCAGAAAAAGTAATCTTTAAACAAAATTTCTAGAAGATGTTCCCTCAGATGATCAGGAAGCCTTGTTTTCCTGTTTTGAACTCTCACACCCACTATCCCCCTTGAGTCCTTGACTCAACTTTGGAACTGATTTCAGCTCCTGCTCTTGTACTGCCTTGTGAATATTTATCCCCTGCTGTCTTCTACCTGCTCCCAGGATTGCCTTAGGTACCCATTTATGTGACTTGGCTCACTTGTGCACTGTGCTCTGTCCCATCAGAATCAGAGGGCCTCCATGTAGGATTCTTCATACTTTCTCAAGCTGATGAGAATAAGCTTTCAACCATCAGGCCAGCTGTTACCTTCAGAGACTATTGTTAGTATTAGCATAGCCAGACCTTGATGAGACTTTCCATATACTCATGTGGTCTGATCGACAATCATCCTAGCAAAGAAGGCATCTCCATGGAAATGGAATTATCTGTTTTCAAAGCTGTAACAGTATGAGGCTGCACTGGGCTAAGTAGCTCCACCCTGTGGAAAGACCTATTTTTCTCTCATCAGGTGGCTCCAGTAGTTGGATAGGCCCAAGGGAAGATTCCTCTCCTCCCAGGTAGCAGCTTTCCCCACTGCCCCCTAGAACAAGTATCACTGCTGTTACTGCAACCCTGTGCAGGGTAGGTGGGCCTCTGCGTGTGAGGGTGAACCAAGGGGTTGACTTGGCTGCCTTGGCTGGCTAGGTGATGGCACTTCTTTCTCGATACTCTGAGTACGTTTCTCCCCCAAAGTCAGCTTCCTCATAAAAAAGCATGGACTGACACTGTCACATTTCTACCACTTCCATATACTCTAACCCTTAACAGCCCAGGGATCTGAGGCTCTGATATCTTGGTCCCCCACCCCTCAAATCATTGGCTCTCATCTATACCATGCTATAACCCCAGTGGTTAGCACTCTACTTGGAGGCAAAGTTTGTGCCTCTCTGAGTGTATAGATCTCATCTGTCACCACAGTCCTTGCAATAGCACAGAGCCTTGGCCATCGCAGAAGCCCCACATGCCTAACTTCAAGAATTGAAGGTTTGGAATTCTCTTCTGCCTTCTTCAAAGTCCCAGGTGGGCTAATGCCACTCTCAATGTTCCTTCTCTGTAGGGAACCTCAACCCACCCCACCCCTGAGTGACAGCTTCTCTGCAAGCCCCATGAGACATTCCAGTTTGCAATTCTGTCCTGAGCGTTCAGACTGCATCAATGAGGAGTGGCACCTTCACACCATGGGGACATCCTCAGTAGCTTTATGTATCTTTTGCCAGAGCCAGCATGTACCTGTGACCCAGGTAAGCTGGCCCTCTACCTCCCCAGAAAACACCCTGATTCTGGCAGAAAGGTGTTCACTGAAGCTCCCTAGATGATGTTCCTCCTGAGAGGAACCTGGTGTTAGGTTTCTGTGTAGTCTTCAGAACTGCTGAACACTTTGATAGATTTTTTTGTGTCCCTCACTATCTGGGAAAATATGTGTATTATGCATATTTGTTTTCTATTGTTGATATAATAAATTACAATAAACTTACTGGCTTAAAACCATATACACTTATTATTTTGAAGTTCTGCAGGTCAAAAGTCCAAAATCTGTCCCACTGGATTAAAGCCAAGGTGTCAGTGGAGCCAATTTCTTCAGGAGACTCTAGAGAAGAATCATTTCCCGGGTTCTAGAGGCTGCCCACATTGCTTGGCTTGTGACCCACCTCCTCCACTTTCCAAACCAGCAATGTTGTCTCCCCATGACCTTTCTTCCCTGTGATCTCAGTCTATAAAAGTCTTTCACTTTTAATGATTTTATGATTGAGTCCACCTGGAAAATCCAGAATAATCTCTCCATCTCAAGGTCCTTAATTTTATCAGGAATTTGCTTTGAGTACTTTTTTCCAAGTCCCTTTTGTTGAGTAAGGTAACATGTTTACAGGTTCTGAAGATAAGAACATTCATAATTAGCCTACTGCACATATTTTCATAACACCAACAAACCAGATTATTCACAAATCACAGTAATTCCATCCTATATAAGGACAATTTTCCCTCGAGCATATATTCCAGAGTAGATTATAAACACCTGTTTTTGACCTCTACTATTTAGCTTAGTACCCTGCATACTATAATCATCACTCAAGAGCTTTGTTTAAAGAATAAGGATACTCCGGTCTTGTGGAGAGAGACAAGTTCTGCTTGTGTGTATGCTGGGGACGAAGAAGGTTTACGAGAGCAGAGAAGGTAACACAGACTTCCATCAGTTGTCAGAGTTGTCACTGGATGAGCTGGTCTGATTGGGCATGATCTCTGATAGAGGTGACCCGAACCAATGTGTGGAAGGTGGGCTAAGAGGGAAAGATGATGAGTCCATGACCAAAGTGCTGAGAGAGCAGCTTCACCACTAAAGCACGCTTGAGGAGTGGGACCTCCATCTGGTCAGAACTTCTAGTCCTAGAAAGTTGTTCCCATCCGCTGATTTTCTGCCTGTCAAATCTGTCCATTCCTGACACTGTGTTTTTGAAGTCACCAACTATAATAGAAGATTCATCTGTTTCTCCTTGCAGTTCTACCGGCTGGGTCATGTATTTTGATGCTTCATTGCTAGAGGCATGCACATTAAAAATTACCCTGTCTTCTTAGAGAATGCATTTTCTAATCCCTGATAGCTTTCCTTGTTTTGAAGTGCTCTGTCTGAAACTAATATAACTATACCCCTTCCTTTTCTTTTCTTTTTCTTTTCTTTTTTTTTTTTTTTTGGTACTTGGATTAAACCCCAGGCACTTAACCACCAAGACACATTACCAGCCCTTTTTATTTTTTAGTTTGAAACAGGGTCTCTCTAAGTTGCTCAGGGCCTCACTAAATTGCTCAGGCTGGCTTTGAGTTTGCCATCATCCCATCCTCCTTCAGCCTCCTGAGCTGTTGGGATTATAGGTGTGCGCCACCATGCCTGACTCCCCTTTCTTGTTATTAGTGTTAGAATGGTAAATATTTCCCCATCTGTTACTTTCAAACTCTATGTGTCTTTATATTGAAAGTCAGTTTCCTGGAGACAATATGTTGTTGGGTCTTGTGTTTTGATTCACTTTCACAATTTTGTCTTTTAATTGATATAGTGGGATTAAATCTACCATGTTTGTTATGATTTTTTTATTTGTTGTCCCTGTTTTTTTGTTTTTGCCTTTCATTCTTTTTCCGGTTTTTGTGGTTTTAATCAATCCTTTTATATGATTCCATTTTCTCTGCTTTTTGTAGTTTATCCATTGTCCTTTTGGTGGGGGGAGCACTGGAAATGAACGCAGTGGTGCTTTATCACTAAGATACATCCCCAGTCCTTGTTGTTTTTAATTTTGAGACAGGGCCTCACTAAGTTGCTGAGACTGGCCTCCAATTTGTGATCCTCCTGCCTCAGCCTCCCAAGTAGTTGGAACAACAGGTGTGCACCACCACTCCTGGCTTCAAGTTATACTTTTTAAAAACCTCTTTTAACTGGTTGCCTTAGAGTTTGCAGTATTCATTGACAACTAATCCAAGCCTACTTTCAAATAACACTATGAAATGGCATGAGTATGATAACAAAATAATCCTAATTTCCCCCTCTCATCCCTTATATCATGGACTGTAATTCATTTCATTTTTATATAAGCATATGTTTATGATATATACATAATCAAACATAATCAAATATATTATTAATGTTATTTGCTGTTTAAGTCAATTAAGAATAAGAAAAATAAAACCAGGCATGGTGGCACACACCAGTAATCCACTAACTGGGAGGCTGAGGCAGGAGAATTACTTGAGCCCAGGAGTCCAAGGTCACACTGAGCAATACAGTAACACTCCATCTCAAAAAAAATTTTTTTTAAATCAAGGTTTTTATTTTACCTTCTCTAAAAATGTCCTTTATTTTTGTAGATCTGAGTTTCTAACCTATATTAATTTCTTTCTAAAGAATTTCTTTTAAATTTTTTTACAAAATGATCTACTGGCAACAAATTCTCTGTTTTTGTTTATCTGAGAAAGTCTTTATTTCATTTCCACTTTTGAAGGATAATCTCACAGAATTCTAGATTGGTGGTCTTTTTCTTTCAATACTTTAAACATTTCACTCCACTATTTTGCTTGTGTCGCTTCTGGAGAGAGTCATATGTAATTCTTATCTTTGCTCTTCTATAGACAGGATGGTTCCCTCCCCCTCCCCTCACCTCATCCCACCCCTGGCTTATTTCAGGACTTTATCTTTGATTTTTCTGTAGTATAAAAATGATATATTTAGGTGTATTTGGGTGGATATTTATCCTGTTTGTTGTGGTCTGAGCTTCCTGGATCTGTGGTTTGGTATCTGACATTAGTCTGGGAATTTCTCATCATTGTTGCCTCCAATATTCCTACCATTTTTTTCTCCTTTTCTTCTGATTCTGGAATTCCCATTATATGTATTTACATCTTTTGTACTTGTCCCACAGTTTTTGAATATTCTGTTCCATTTTGTTACCGTTTTTTTATTCCTTGTTCTTTGATTTTCAGTTTTGGAGGTTTCTACTTACATATCCTCAAGTTCAGAGAGTCTTTCCTCAGTCATGTTGTTTACTAATAAGTCTATCAAAGGCATTCTTCATTTCTAAAACCATGTTGTTGCTTTATTTTTGTACTGGAGATTGAACCAAGGTGCACTTAACTGCTGAGCTACATCCCCTGCCCTTTTTATTTTGAGACAGATTCTCATTAAGTTGCTTAGGGTCCTGTAAAATTGCTGAGGCCAGCCTCCTGCCTCAGCCTCCCAAGTTGCTGGGATTACTGGCCTGTGCCACAGTGCCCGGCATGTTGTTGCTTTTTTAAGTCCCTAATATGTTTCCTTTTTATTTTTTTTAGGATTTCCACCTCTCCATCTTTGCTTACATTGCCCATCTGTTCCTGCATGCTGTCCACTAACCAATTAGAGCTCTTAGCATATTAGTCATTGATGTTTGAAATTCCCTCTTTGATAATGTCAGGGTGCTTGCCATATCTGGTTCTGATGCTTGCTGTCTTCCAAGCTGTGTTTTTTGCCTTTTAGTATGCCTTATAACTTTTTTTTTATTGGTACCCAAACATGATGTATCAGGTAAAAGGAACTGTGGTAAGTAGTCCTTTAGGAACGAGATGGTAAGGTGGGGGTGGGTAGGAAACACTCAGGGTCCTATGATTAAGTCTCACTATTTAGTGAGCCCGTACCTCTGAACTACGAACTTCAGAAGCGTTTCTCAGTGTTCTTCCCCCCACTTAGGTGGGGTAGAGTGACTAGAGTGGGCTGGATTTGGGTATTTCCCTGCCTCCAGGTTAGTTAAGAGCTAGTAAAACTCCATCAGGTTAGGTTCTGATAAACTAGCTTTTTCTGAGGGCAGACTTGTTAAGAACTGAGGGTTCTGCCACACTTCAAAATAGGACCTTTTCTCTGCCCCTCCCAGAGCTCTGGGGAAATTTTTTCCAACATTTACTGTAAGAACGTGGTTGAGCACCTGAAGGTTAAAACTCACAAAATCGGGGAGGCTCTCCATTACTGTGGCCCTCTGGAGTCTTTGGCTCTGAGTCTTGTCCACACCTAGCCTCCAGTGATTTGTCAGTTAAAGCTCCAGTAGTATTCCGACCTAATTACTGGTTCTTGCAGAGGTTTCCACTCTGCATCCATCTGTCTGTCTCTCCAGTTTTGGGGGTAGCAGTTTACCCTGTAATTCTATTCCCATAGATGTAAGAAGAGTTGTTGATTTTTCAATTTATTCAGCTTTTTACTTCTTAAGCTGGTGATTTCCAAGCTTTTTAAACATGAAAACTGAAACCAGAAGACTCCAGTTATCTTTTAAATTTCCTCTTTTATATGTTTCATCTGTCATCGGCAAGTGTTTAAGAGCTCCAAGTATGAATCTACAATGTTAACCTTACTGTATGCCATGTACATTTTTTATTTTTAGCTTTTGCACATTTAAAAATTTCCCATGAGCCTGGTGTGGTGGCGCATGCCTGTAATCCCAGTGACTTGGGAGGCTGAGTCAGGAGGATCATGAATTCAAAGCCAGCCTCAGCAACTTAGCGAGGCCCTAAGCAACTCAGTGAGACCCTGTTTCTAAATAAAATACAAAATAGGGCTGGGGATGTGGCTCAGTGGCCAAGTGCCCCTGAGTTCAATCCCCAGTACCAAAAAACAAGCAAAAATTTCCCATGATTTTAACCTGTTACTCCCCAAAGTTTTTCATTATGGCACTTTCAAAGTTCATTTTTTTCCTGTGGATTCCTCTTTCCATATGAACCTCTCACATACATTCATTCTGACCCTTAAATTAGATGAGTTTAGGGTAATCTGCTATCCAGTCGCTTCTCACCCAGTGAGAGCTCTACTTCTTTTCTTCTCACTTAAGGAAATTCCACTCTTTCCACTCTTGAAAAAAAAAATTTAGATGAGTTTTAAAAAGATTCAGAATGAAAAAAAAAATTCAGAGTAGTTTAAGGCACTAAGGAAACAAGGAATCATAGGAATCAAGGAAACATAGGAATCTACATGTTACCTCATGCTTTCTTAAGATAGGAACAATAAAACTCTATTGTATGATTAAAAGAGATGAATTAAAAATGACAGCTTGTTCAATTTGGCATATTACACTTAACAAAATTAGTTTCCTGCTGGGCACAGTGGCGCACACCTGTAATCCCAGCACTTGGGAGGCTGAGGCAGGAGGATCGCGAGTTCAAAGCCAGCCTCAGCAACTTAGCGAGGCCCTAAGCAACTCAGTGAGACCCTGTCTCTAAATAAAATACAAAATAGGGCTGGGGATGTGGCTCAATGGTGGAGTGCCCCTGGGTTCAATCCCCAGTATCTTGTGCCACTGAACCCTACGCCCCAATAAATGGTCTTCCTATGGATTATCATCTTCATTTCTTCTTTTGAAAACTTTCCTTGTCTTTCTTTTTACAACCCCATACTTCATCCTCCACTTTATTATCCTTCTCACAGTTGTCCCTGTCCTTTGAATACTTTTTCTTTTAAGCAGAGGGCCCCCTTCCATTAGTCTTTTTGGTTGTTCTGATCCACCTTTTCATCACTGAAACATGAGAAGGCTCAATGATTTTGTGTGAACTGGGCCTGGGTCTCTCTGGTCCAGCAACTCTCAGCTGTTTCCCTTATTTGTCCTATTGTTCCACTGGGGCTTCCAGAAGTTATATGTCAATGGGCTACATGTCTCCTAGGCAAAAATATCAAAATGTATGTAACTGAAATGGCTCCAACAATCCTACACTGACTTCTAGTCAGTTTCACAATCTGTCATCTGGTCACCCTACCTCTCCTCCTTTCTGTTCTTGAGCTGGGAATGCAACCCAGTGGTAGAGCACTTTCCTAGAATGTGTGATGTCCTGGGTTTGATCCCAGCACACACCTGCGGGCACGTGCACGCGCGCGCACGCACACACACACACACACACACACACACAATTACAGTTCTTTTTGTTCCTAATGTGATGCCGCTTCCATGCCAAGACATAACCTGAAAGTTCTCACTAGTTATCCTATTTTTACAGATGTTTGTTTTTACCCCTTTCACCATATTTTGTTTTTGCCTAGTGTTTTATGGACCCTGGTTGAAGCTTTTATAGTGAGCTTTTCATATGTGCTAAATATTTGTTGCTTTACATTTGCTGCCAGAATGAGATCATCTGTTGAACTAGCATTGGCTAATAAGTGTCTCTTTCTTCAACATTTCAGGTCTGTGCTTTTCATGTACTTCCTTGGAATAGTCACAAGTTCCCACATCCCCTATCTTTCTTAATTTTTTCCTTCCTCTCATATTCAGTGTGGAAATGCTGGTCATGTTAATATAGATTAGCCCATATTAAGTCTCCCTTTCCAATGGCCCAGACTGTCCCTTTGCTCCTTCCCATCACCACCTTGTGCCTTCTCACTTCAGTCCTAGTCTTCCATCTGATCTAATGCCCTTCAGTATCTACCCATTCCCTGTCATTTTGCTGTGACAGTAGAATCCTTCAGTTTCAACTAATGGGAAATTCATCTCAGATGGATTTCAACAATGAAAGTGATTTATCTGCTAATAGAACTAAAAACTCCAAGGAAGAATAGGCTTTGGGTTAATTTAGATATTTAATCATGCCATCAAAGACCTGGAGTCTTTGCCTCTCTCTGCTCTGCCTTCAGTCCTACCAGTTCATTCTAAACCTGGCTCCTCTCAGAGTGGCAAAATAATTTCCGAAATCCAGGTTTTATGTCCATACACCATCTCCCTATCTCCCGAAGGAGCAAGAGTGTCCCATTTGGTGGCTCCCTCCACAAAGTGAGAAACCTTTTCTCCCAGAAGGCCTAGTAAATTTACCGGACAAAACTAAGCCATCTGCTCTCCATGAACCAACATCTGTGACCGATAAATGACAAGCTCTACTTAGCTGAGGTCTGGGATGCAGGAGCCAATCATTGTGAAAGAGGGATGGGATAACCTGAGACATTTATAGTCCGAGATTATTAGTCTTAGAGCTGTGAGTGCATCAGCTTCTCCCTACATATGTGAGGGAAGCAGACATCTGACTGAGAGTCTGGAAACTATGAGGAAGGAGAATGGGGAAATGGATGCTGACTCAGTAACTGAAAAATGTCCACTATGCTTGTACATGGTCACTTCAAAAATCCTAATACAACACTGCTTTATTTTATGGCACCACCTCTCTACCCTAAGGGCCAAATCTAGTTTGCCACCTATTTTCATAAACAAAGTTTTAATGAAACACAGCCATGCTCATTTTGAAGTATTGCCTATGGCTGCTTTCACGCTGCAATGAAGAGCTGGGTTGTTGTATGACCTACGAGACTCAAACTCTTTACTATGTGGCCTTCTCAGAGAAAGTTTGCTGACCTCTGACCTGGAAGGTCAAATCTAAACTCGTCCTGGATTTCAAAGCCCTCTGTCATCTGTGTTTACTTGGCTGACCTAACTTCGTTGGCATTCTTCACTTTACACCAGTACCCAGCTCCAGTCAGATAGGTTTATCCCCCCTTTTTTTTTTTTTTTTTTAGGTTTTTAAAACCTGCTTTTATTAATGAATTGTAAGTAATACAAATGTTCCAAAAATATAAACAGACACTTAATGGCATCCTACATTTCAAGTTTTTGAATACAACAAATTTATCAAATCATGAAGCAAGGTAGTCAGAATCCCATAGCCCAGTCACAGTGGAAAGCAGACCTCCCTTCAAATGGCATCTTGAAAAGGGAATGTGGCAAACTTGGGGTAATTACAAGCAAAGAAGCTCATGGGCCAAAGAGGAGGGTCTGTTCCAGGGACAGGCCCCAGAACATTAAAGGAGGGGGCAGATGGCTAGACCTTCGACCTCCTCCCACTTGAATATGCAGATATTTACTGGCATTAAAAAAGAAAGAAAAAGGAAAAAGAAAAAACTAAGTCCCCATTTCACAAAAAAGGTGACTTAAGGACAACAGTGGTTAAATAACCAACTGAAGATCTGAAGGAAAAATGGGCTTACCTTTCTCATACTCTTGGCCTGGTGGGGAAACTATGCATAAACAGCCATTTGTGGGGCTGCCCTACTGATGAGGGGTCAGAACAGGACAGAGGCAGCAGAATTGCATGGGATCCATTTCCCAGGGAATGACTGCCTTGAGACTCCCATGCATTTAGTATAAAGAAGCTTCTGTATCCCCCTATCTTAAATAGTGCA
>JAJEJO010000123.1:687098-857085 GCA_020662805.1 Glaucomys volans | reverse complement strand
TTTTTTTATTCATTTTTTATCTTTTGATTTTTAAAATCTTATGTGTCTTCAAAGGCCCATCTCAAGTTCCTGGAGCCTTCCTTATTAACTTTACCCACACCAGAGCCTTCTTTCCTACATTTATTGCCTCTATCACATTATGTGGCACGTGGAGTCTGTGTATGTTTTATAAATATGGAATATTGTACATCTTATCTGTCTAATTAAATGCAAAGTTCCTAGATATAAGTCTTGGTACTATATTTTTCAACCTTAACAGAATTTCAAGTAACGGTAAGCCAAGGGAAGTCACTTAAGTAATACTTTGCTAGTCCCGTGAAACTCGACCTCCCAATATGCAGGATGAGTCCACTGCTCTACAAACCAGTAAACTCTGCTCTTAGCTCCACTTACTCTCACCTAGCCTATGACTGCAGTTTCCCAGGTACCCCCTATTCCCTGCACCCCACTGCTCCTTTTCCTATACAGAATCAGACTGACTTTACATGCTTAAATCAGAAAATGTTACTCTCCTACTTATTATCCTCCACTTCCATATGTTCTAGAAAAGACAGTGACCTGTCTCTGCCTAAATCTCCCAGTTTAGCTCCCTCCACTCATCAGTAGTCACTCTGCCCTAGTTCTCTGAGATCGCTCTGCCCAAAATGCTCTTACCCCAGGTCATGAATGTTCCTTCTCATGATTCAGATCTCAGCTCTCTCTTCCTTGTCTCTCCACCCAATTTAAACTGGCTCTCTGCTCCCAGTCCATCACCCAATCACATCATCTAGTTTCGCTTTCTTCATAGCCCTGATCTCAACCCTGATATGTCTTGTCTGCCGCTTCCCTCTGAATGTGAGCTCTGTGATGAGCAGTGACTCAGTCTAAATTGTTCATCACTGTCTTTCCAGGTCCTAGAAGATGCCAGTGCAAAGAGGCTCTTATGGAATAAATGGACTAAGTCATTCATACATTATTTTCTTTGGAGATAAAGAAAACTTTCATTCGCTGTTAAAAAAATACATTTACTGGGGCTGGGGATACAGCTCAGTGGTAAAAGTGCTTACTTAGCATGCATGAGGTCTTAGATTCGTGCTAAATGCTGTAATTTGGATGTGATTTTTTCCCAAAAAAGTTCTTGTGCTGTAAGCTTGTTCCCCAGAGGGGCTCCATCCTCATGACCACTCATGATGGATTAATACCATCTTCAGGAGTGGGTCAGGTCTCATGTGACTGGATAGGTCTCTCCAGAACAGGTTGCTATAAAGTGAGCCCCCCGCCCCAAGATTGGCCTTTCTGTATACAGCTCTTTCCCTTTCTACATCTCCACCATGTTGTGATATAACCTGGGAGTGGGACAAGGGGTACCCTCACCAGATTCTAGCATCTTGCTCTTTGGACCTTCCAGGCACCAGACTCATAAGCCAAACCAACCTCTTTATTTTGTAAAGTACCCAGTGACAGGTATTTTGTTATGATAACATAAAACAGATTAAGATACGAGGGCTCACTTCCATGGTCTTACCTCTCAGGATTCTGCACAAAGAAATTGCTCTTAGGAGTTATATTAGTTTCCAAAAGGCTACCATAAAAATGTACCACAAATAGAATGGCTTAAAACAACAGATAAACATTCTCTCACCACTTAGGAGGCCAGAAGTCTGAAATGAAAGTATGGGCAAGGTAAGTCGCTTCTGGATGCTATGAGGGAGAAAACATCCCATGCCTCTCTCTTAGCTTCTGGTGGCTGCCAGCACTCCTTGGCGTTCCTTGGCTTGCAGATGTATCACTCTAATCTGTCTCCATCTACATATCTTCTTCTTCTCTGGGTGTATTTGTGTGTCCTGTTTTGTCTTTTATAATGACACTTGCCAGATTTACAGTCCACCCTAATCCAGTAAGATCTCATCTTGAACCATAACTAATTACATGTGCAATAACTCTATTTCCAAATAAGGTCACCTACTGAGGTTCTGCGTTTGAGGTGGGAGGGGCACTACTCAATCACCTATAGAACTTTACAGTACAACACAGATATTTACAGTCTGTTCTTGCTATAGTTATGCACTCTTTTTTTTTGGTAGCCAACAACCATTCTCCCCTCCCAGGAACACTCAATTTCCTCTCCCCTTTATGGGCAGTCTTGGTAGGGGTGTAAATCAATATTTCTCATCCCACTGCAACCAAGGAGTTACATGTACCCAAGGCAAGACAACCAGACTCCTAGGATGTTTTCTTTTTTCCAAATTGCATTATTTTATATTTTGCAACCTTTCACGGGGGTCACTGTAGATCTGTGGGTGCACAGAACACATTAAGTAGTCTAGATGCTTGGAACTCTTCATCTTGAGTAGGGTCACACAAGGTTGGGAAAAAACTGGAATGTGTACATTGGAACAGCAGCACCCAGACAAGATCCTGAAGTGGTTCTTGCTATCCGCACTCCAGGAGCTGTACTCATTCCTGACTTGTGTCCAGTCTTGTCCCTGCTGCCTCCCATCTCTCCCACGACTCCCTGGCTAGCACTCTGTTGAAGTCTGCTTTTGCTTTGGTTAGCCAGAATTGAGTCCTATCATTTGCATCTTGAGATCTGTTACACAGATCCCAGATTTTGTTGAGCATGGTCGCCGTTTTGCATATTCAGCTCTGAGTTCTGACATGCTAAGTTTACTACTACATGAGATACTACCTTCAAAATGTCAATTTCATCCCAAACCCACAAATTAGTGTAATTACAAGGCAGCATATTAGCATTATTATTAATTTATTTATAACCTATCTTGTTCCCAAAGAATTTCATTGTGTTGAATTATCCTACAAAGATACAGCAAGAAAAAGTACGTTTGAAATAAAGAACAAAACTGAGACAAAGGGAGAATAAGGACAGACAAGTGAAATGGAACTATAGAGAACGGAATCTGTAAAATGGTTACTGACAAGGCAGGGCAATTGGAAGAGGCAAGACGCACTGATGTGAGAGGGTCCTCAGGCTACAGTTGCCATGGTATTTGGCAATAATATTTTCTACTTTAAATAGGACCATCTCAACCAGCATTTCTGTTAAAAGTTTACAATCTCTCTACATTAAAGTGGAATCATGAGATCATTATGCAATGTGTGAAATGAGTCTGGCCTAACGAAGAAAAGACAATGTATTTGCTTGAAGTCTTGCATGTTACTACTTTAAAGATGGTGAAACTCCTGAGATAGTTGCTTTAATTTTTATTTCCTTTCTTTCTTCCACCCTTCCTTCTTTCTTTCCTTCCTTTTTATTAACATTACTTATAAAGCCTTTAAGCAATAGTGCTTTATTTTAAATGAATGATTCCTTATTTTTCTTTATGTGGGCCTTGGAACATGGATTTTGTAGTCTGTTTTTACAAATTGAAATATTCCAAAGGGCATAGAACAATTATGTTAAAAACGCCAATGGTCAATCTGTGTATAAATCAAACATTAGGTTCTCTTTTGTTATTTTAATGATATTGTGTTTCATATATTATAGAGATGTTGGCTCCCCTCTTATGGTTTTTATAAAGCAAAGCCCACGTTTAAATGCAAACACTGCATAGAGATATTGCTCATACATAGTAACATAGTAAACACAATCATAGGAAACTGATCTTCATTATTGTAATGATGATTTTCCCATTTTAATATTTATTGCATTTTTCCCTTTTCCAAAAGGATCTGAGGCAATAGATCCTTGATTGAATACATCACAAGTGCCATCTAGTGCTTTATTTGAAAATAACATTTTTTCCCCTTCAGAAACATGAACAAACAAGATGCAGAACACTCAGACTCCTTGGCCAGCGTGGGTTTCAATAGCTCTAAATCCTAAGAAAGAGTCAGTTTTCAATCAAACAAGATTTAAAAGAAAGAATTTAGAAGTGATTTCCTTGACTACAGTCAGATCTCCCAAAACTGCATGGTTTTAATACATCGGTATTGATGGAGTTAACTAAAGGATGCTAAAGAAAGGGAAATAAAGTAAGGTATTTCACCAAAGGAGAAGTAATGGCAATAATTTCAAAAATAGTTTCTTCCAACTCCTAATAGCAGCTGGCACCTCACTAATTTCTATTTCCATCATCATTATTTTGGGTCCTAAACCACTCTTCCCAGTTTCCACATCTTTAAGGCATTGACGCAGCAGCAGCCACACAGCATTAGCTGAGCGCCTGCTGCCATGGGCCCCAGGGCTTCTGACAAGGAGACAAACACACGCTTTGGCCTCTGCCAACACAGAGCTTAAAATCAAGCTGGTGGGGAGGAAGAGGAAAAGGAGGAGGCCAAGGATGAGGAGGAGGAGGGGAAGTAGGTGTGGAATAATAAAACAGCAGTACCAGATAAACGCCCTCACCATTTTCCTGTCTAAACACCCAAAAGCCTTGGAACCATCCCCACCCTTTTATCCAGTCCTGTACCTGAGTCCTGCAGAAGCCTCCTTTGAAGTGCCTTCCTGATTGTTCTTTTCTCCTTCCCTGTTGTGGGGTTATTTTCCTCCTCCTTGTGCCTGGAAAATTGCAACAGATGCATCCTTCGGCTTCCTGCCTCTCCTCCCGCAGGCTGGCGCTTACTCCAAAGCTGCCTGTAACTTTTCGTTCTCTTCTTCAAGAACCAGTTACGGTTTCTGGGTCTCTTTAGACCAAGGGTGCAGCTCTGAGCGTAGCTTTAAGGCCTTCCATAATCTACCCAGACACCTCAACTTGATGACCACTCACTCCACCCAGCACTGAATTTTGACCCTAGAGAGCAGGTCTCTCCTGGGGACTTGGGCACATTGTGCTTTCATTTCCTTTTCTATTTGTGGGATTTTTCTATCTTCCTTCTTTTCCCCCCCCAGATTTTTCATTTACTTATTTATTCTATTACTTGTTACGATTCCTCTCCTTTAAGTACCCTTTCTTACCTCCTGTGGCATCAGTGTCCTTGAATCTCTACAGATTACTCATTGCTCTTGCTTCACAGCAAATCATACAGAAACTTCCCTTTCTGGCTTTTTGGGTTTGTTTTGCTGTTTCCTGGGTCATTGGTCTTCCCCTTTCTTAGTTTTTCAAGGAACTTCCCCCAAATGGGCATGTGGGAGGTAAATGCTCTAAGTCCTTGTGTGTTTAAAAATGGTCCCAACCCACATTCACACTTAATTGTCCTTTTTTGGGTGCAATATTCTAGTTTATTATCATGTTGCATCCGGCTGGGGTGTAGCTTGTGCCAAAGCACTTGTTGAGCATATGGGAGGCCCTGGGTTCAATCATCTGTATACACACACACACACACAAACACACACACACACAAATCATGTTGTGTCTTAGTACCCATGCTGCTGATGAGAAGTCTGATGTTACCCTTGTCAGGTCTGATTTAAGGGGCTGTAGGGGGAGGAAGCAAGGACACCTGGCAGCCTACTGCAAGTGCGCTGGAGCAACCAATTAGATACAAATGAATAAGACCTGCTGACCCTTACTTCTACTTGGTCCACCTATTCCTGGGCAGGACCTCTAGCCTATTCTGGCCCTATAAAAACCCTGGGCAAGCTGGGTGTGGTGGCGCAAGCCTGTAATCCAAGCGACTTGGGAGGCTGAGTCAGGAGGATCACGAGTTCAAAGCCAGCCTCAGCAACTTAGCAAGGCGCTAAGCAACTCAGTGAGACCCTGTCTCTAAATAAAACACAAAATAGGGCTGGGGATGTGGCTCAGTGACCTAGTGCCCCTGTGTTCAATCCCTGGTTCCAAAAAAACAAAAACAAAAATACTCTGGGCATCCAGAACCACACGCGATTTTCTTCAGCATTTCCACCCAGAGGGCTGGGAATTTCACCCAGGAGGGTAAACTCCAATAGTTTGGTTCGGCTACTTTTGTCTGACTCCGGTTTAGCCACCCACCCGTGAGCTTACATTTGGTGCAGAAATCGTGGCAAGTTTACAACCTGACTGTCCTTTTGTAACATGGGGAATTGTGTTTTATCAAGTCAATCCTAATAATCCATTTTCCACTTCTAAAATTGAGCGGCAGTCTGGGTGCAGTGGTGGATACCTGTAATCCAGTGACTCCAGAAGCTGAGACAAGAGGTTCACAAGTTCGAGGCTAGCCTCAGCAACGAACTTAGAGAGACTCGGTCTGAAAATTAAAAAGAAAAGGGCTGTGGATGTAACTCAGTATTAGAGCGCCCCTGGGTTCAATTCCCAGTACTGCAAATAAATCAATCAAATTAAATTGGGCTCTACAGGTCTGCGTTTTGTTTTTGTTTTTGTTTTTAGTTGTCATTGAACCTTTATTTTATTTATTTTTCCTTTTTTAAAATAATTTTTTAAAATTTATTTTGATTCATCGTACACAAATGGAGTACAACTGTTGTTTCTCTGGTTGTACATGAAGTAGTCACAGCATTTGCTCAATCATACATGTACATAGGGTAATGATTATCTCATTCTGTTTTTTTTCCTTCCCCTCATCTCCTCCCCACTCCTCTTTTTCCTCTGTACAATCCATCCTTCCTCCATTCTTGCCTCCCTCCCACCCCCCATTATGTATCATCATCCACTTATCAGAGAGATCATTTGGCCTTTGGTTTTTTGGGATTGGCTTATCTCACTTAGCATGATATTTTCCAACTACATCCATTTGCCTGCAAATGCCATAATTATATTCTGCTTTATGGCTGAATAATATTCCATTGTGTATATATACCACAGTTTCTTTATCTACTCATCTATTGAAGGGCATTTAGGATGCTTTCACAATCTAGCTATTATGAATTGAGCAGCTATGAACATTGATGTGGCTGCATCACTGCAGAATGCTGATTTTAAGTCCTTTGGGTACAGGCCAAGGAGTGGGATAGCTGGGTCAAATGGTGGTTCCATTCTGAGTTTTCTAAGGAATCTCCACATTGCTTTCCAGAGTGGCTGCGCTAATTTGCAACTCCACCAGCAATGTATGAGTGTATACTTTTCCCCACATCCTTGCCAACACCTATTGTTGCTTGTGTTCTTGATAACAGACATTCTAATTGGGGTGGGATGAAATCTTAGGCTTGTTTTGATTTGCATTTCTCTTATTACTAAAGATGTTGAACAGAATAGCTAAAGCAATCCTTAGCAGGAGGAGTGAAGCAGTGGGTATCACAATACCAGAACTTCAACTATACTACAGAACAATAGTAACAAAAATGGCATGGTATTGGCACCAAAACAGACAGGTAGATCAATGGTACAGAAAAGAGAACACAGAGACAAATCTACATAAATACAGTTTTCTATACTAGACAAAGGTGCCAAAAGTATACAATGGAGAAAAGATAACCTCTTCAACAAACGGTGCTGGAAAAACTGGAAATCCATATGCAGCAAAATGAAACTAAATCCGTATCTCTCACCCTGCACAAAACTCAACTCAAAATGGATCAAGGACCTAGGAATTAGACCAGACACCTTGCATCTAATAGAAGAAAAAGTAGGTCCAAATCTTCATCTTGTTGGCTTCGGACCAGACTTCCTTAACATGACTCCCAAAGCACAAGAAATATAAGCAGGAATCAATAACTGAGATAGATTCAAGCTAAAAAGCTTTTTCTCAGCAAAGGAAACAATCAACAATGTGAAGAGAGAGCCTTCAGAGTGGGAGAAAATCTTTGCCACACACACTTCAGAAAGAGCACTCATCTCCAGAATCTATTAAAAACTCAAAAAACTTTACCCCAAGAATACAAATAACCCAATCAACAAATGGGCTAAGGAAATGAGCAGACACTTCACAGAAGAAGATCTGCATTTTGTTTTTAATACTAACGGATAACACATCAGAACCTGGCTCTGAAAATACAAAGTGTCATTTTTTTAAAGTCAAAAGTCAAATAGATGAAAAAAAATGTTTCTTCTTCACAGCTGCAAAGGGAGAATCATCCTTTACAACTTCAAGCTCGATCAAAGGACCCAATGAGGTAGAGTAAATGTGAACTCTCCCAAGGACATCTATCTTTTTCCTTGTGTGATCTGAAGTCTTGTACAAGCATTCACAACTGCTACCAGTTCATTCTGTTCTCTTTAGTATCAATCTATCATTGGAATTATTTGAACAAAGCAGTCTTTCAAATGCTAGAGGTTTAGAAGTTGTTGCCATGTTGTGTGAACATAACCTTCAGCGACACCTGTGATGCCAACTTCCAGTTTTACTTGTTGATTTGTTGCCCTGGGTGATAATGTTGTAGTTGGCATTCATGTTCCCAGGTGATACAAACATTAGCAGGGCTGCTCAGTCCAATCGAAAGAGAATCCTTGGTCCTCTCATCTTCCTATTTATGTAATAGACAAACAAAAGTCTTAGCATAGTAAATGCTAATGAATAAAGAGGTTAAGAGTCTTGTATCATTTATATTTCCACATAGATACCCAGTTGCATCAGCACTAGGGACCAGTGACAACTTCTCAAATCAAGAGTTGGTTTTATCAGATATTTTAGTTCTAATACCTGATTCTTACTGACAGCATGGTGTCTATGTAATATTATGTACAACATGGATCATTTCAATGCCCTTTAGAAACTTTGGGAGGGGGAGAAATATTTGACAACATAAAAGGCAAAATGACTGTTCCTTTTATTTATTCCTTTTAAAAAATTTACCCCTGTCCTTCCTCCAAAACCACACCAAGATCCAGCAGGACATCTTTCTGGGGGCTGGGGATGTGGCTCAGTGGTAGAGCACTTGACTGGCAGGTGTGAGGCCCTGGGTTCAACCCCCAGCACTACAAAAAAAAAAAGGTGGGGGGAACAAAACAAAAAAAGGACACCTGCACATAGTGGTCTTCTAAATATAATTTAAAATCTTTCTATCAAAACCAAAAGTATTCCTATAATCCTAGTGTCTCCCGAAGCTGAGGTAGGAGGATTGGGATTTCAAAGCCAGCCTCAGCAAAAGCAAGGCGCTAAGCAACTGGTGAGACTTGCCTCTAAATAAAAGACGAAGTAGGCCAGGTGATGTAGCTCAGCAGTTGAGTGCCCCTGAGTTCAATCCCTGGTACCCAAAACAAAACAAAACAAAACAAAAAACCCAAACACAAAAACCACAACACCAAAACAACCAAAAGTATTTTCTACATTACCATGGTATTAAATCTCACTAAACCTATTGTAGCCTCGTAGATTAGCGAGGCCCTAAGCAACCCAGCAAAAGACCCTGTCTCTAAATAACATATAAAAAAAGGGCTGGGGATGTGGTTCAGTGGTTAAGTGCTCCTGGGTTTATTCCCCGGTACCAAAAACAAAAAACAAAAACCCAAACAAACAAAACTTGTAAAGAGTAATCAGCTCCAGGACATAGAACAGTAGGAAAAATACTATGGTGGGAAATTTTCCTTAGGTTTATATGAATTTCCATATCATCACTGAAACTGATGTAATATATAAAAGATAAACAGAATAAAATTGAGCCCAGAAAGAGACCTGCAGTAAAGGATCACTTAATTTATCACAAAGGTGCCAGTGAAATCCAATGGGGAAAGGAAAGGTCTTTCAGTAAATCGGGTTAGTTCAAAGAAAATCTGCATTTAAAGCTCCTGTAGATATTAAATTTCTAAACTGGAAAGCTTATACTAATTTATACTCGCACCAACTTGATTAAAAACTACTCTGTGTTCTCTTCATATAAATGTTTAAGGATGTTTGAAAAGATTGGCTATGCTGTTTATGAAGCACAAAATTGTCTTTCTATACGTGTACACAGTGCAATGTGTTCATTATCCAAGTAAAAGTATTTATTCAACGCCTCAGACATAACAGGGACTGCTCTAGGCCCTGGGGATTTGGCTGAGGCAATGTACTTATTTTCTTGGAATTTACACTCTTGTGGAAAAGGCAGATTATAAACAGATAGAAAAACAATAGTCTCCCATGGATCTCAGTCATATGAGGGGAACGCTCCAGCTGAAGGACATAGAAGGAGATGGCAGTGGGAGCTCTATTTCAGATGACAGAGGATGCCTATGGGTGGAGGTGGTCTGCATATTGAGAAGGGAGGTGCAGCCTGAGGGAAGGCATGGTCCCTCAGCAGGAGCTCAGAGTGTGCTGGAGATGGTCTGAGAGAGGTGGGTGTGGCTGGGGAGTGTAGCTAAGATGCTCAGAGTGGTTAGTAAGCCAGATCATGCTGGTCTTGTTGGCTATAGCAAAATGTTTGGATTTTATTATGATGTAATGAGAAGCCACTGAAGGTCTTCAGCCCTGGTGTGGCATGATCTAATTTACACTATTTCATGGGGGTAAGGGGTACTGGGATTAAACCCAAGGGCACTTTACCACCCTACCAGGTTGGCCTCAAACTTGTGATCCTCCTTTCTCAGCCTCCCAAAGAGCTGAGATTATAGACATGTGCCACTGCACCTGGTGGTGGCTAGGGAAATGGTGAAATGTAACCAAAATTGGAACAGATCTGGATGATACAACTGTTGGGAATTGCTGATGGTTTGGGGTCAAGAGAAAGAGAGGAATCAAGGATGACTCCTTAGGTTTGGGCCTTAAAAACTGGGTCAGTAGTGGTACCACCAACTGAGATTGGGATGACAGTAGAGGGGAAAGAGCATAGGGCAATGAGAAGAAAAACCTTGGTGTGTATTGATGGTAACATTCCAGTGTACATCAACAGATAAGCAGATGAGCAAAGGTTGTCAGTCTGCACATCCTTAATCCAAAAATCTGAAATCTGAAATGCTCTGAAATCTGAAATCATTTTTTAGGTTTGTTCCTCAAATATTTTTATGTTTTTAAATTTCTTCTTTTTAGTTATACATGACAGTAGAATCTATGCTGATATATTTATACAAACATGGAATATATCTTATTCTAATTAGGATCCCAGCCTTGTGGATGTACACAATGGTGAGATTCACTGTGATGTATTCACATATGAACACAGGAAAATTATGTCAGATTCATTCCACTGTCTTTCCAATTCCCCTCTCCCTTCCCTTCATTCCTCTTTGTCTAATCCACTGAACTTCTATCCTCCCTGCTTGTTGTATGTTAGCATCTACATATCAGAGAGAGCATTCGACCACTGGTTTTTTTGGAATTGGCTATTTCACTTAGCATGATAGTCTCCAGATCCATTCATTTACCAGTAAATATCATAAAGTCAATCTTTTCTATGGCTAATATTCCCTTGTGTATATGTACAGTTTCTTTATCCATTCATCTGTTGATGGGCATCTAGGTTGGTTCCACAACATACTATTGTGAATTGTGCTGCTACACACATTGATGTGGCTGTGTCACGGTAGTATGCTGACAAAGTGAAACTTTTTGAGATCTGACATGATGCCACAAATGGAAAATCCCACACATAACTTTTTGTGTTGGGTTGCAGTCAAAATGCAGGCACCCAACACACAGTTTATTCAGTGGTCGTGTGTAAGTTGTATGTGAAATATAAATGAATCTTGTATTTAGACTTAGGTTCCATCCCCAAGATATCTCATTATGTATATGCAAATCTTTCCAAAATCTGAAAACAAAAAAAAAAAACAAAAAAAATCTGAGACTCTTATAGGCCTAAGCATTTTGAAAAAGGGATACTCGGCCTATATTCCACAAATAGAATATTATTCAGGAAAGAAAAGAATGACATAATAATGATACATGCTACAGTATGAGTGAACCTTTAAAACATTATGCTAAGTGAAAGACCTTAGACACAAACACCACATATTGTATGATTTCATTATATGAAATGTCCAGAATAGGCAAATCCATAGATACAGAAAGCAGGTAAGTGGTTACCAGGGGATTGGGGGGAGAAGAGGGCAATGGGAAGTGATTGCTTAATGGATATGGGGTTTTTGTTTGGGTGTTTGAGAAATTCTGGAACTGAATAGTAGAGAGGATTGCATAACATTGTGAATAAATGAAATGCCATACAACTGTTTTAAAATTTTTACAGTGTTAAATGTTTTGCTATGTGTATTTTACCAAAAAAGAAAAAAGAAAAAGAATTCGAGATAATACAAATACTTTAGAATGTATATAGAGAAACTCAAGAGTGTAGTTTGAGACATTACATTTGAGCTGCCTGTTAGACATTCAAGTGGAGTTGGACAAAGGAATCTGGAGCTCAGGGGAGAGTTTAAAGGGGAAATACATTTGGGAGTAATTAGCTTAGAGATGTCATGTAAAGACTGAGGATTGGAGAGATCACCTAGGACTTAGTCTCAGGCAAGACAGTAATAATGAGGTCAGGAATCGGAAGAAGAGCCAGAATAGGAAAGACCCACAATAGGAAAACCAGGGGAAGGTGGGATCTCTAGAGCCCAGTGCAGAGTTTTAGGGAGAAGGGATACTGAGCATCAGTTGCTGCTCAGACAGGAAGATGAAAATAGTAGGATTTTGTGTAGCAGAGGTTCCTGGTATCATCTAAAGTTGTTTATTAGTTTAAAATGGTTAAGTACATTACTCAAGTACACTTACTAACTTAAAAGAATTTCTTTCATTTATCAATTTCTGAAAGAGGTTATTACAGTTCCTTTCTTCCTCCCTCCCTCCCTTTCTTCCTCCCTTCCTTGTGTAGTACTGGAGATTGAACCCAGGACCTCTTGTATGTCAGGCAAACACTCTGAACTGCATCCCCAGCCCCTTTTATATTGTTTTGAAACAGGGCCTCAATATATTGTCCAAGTTGGCTTTGAACTTGGAATCCTTCTGTCAGTCTCCTAAGTAGCTGGGATTGTAGGTGTGCACCACTGAAGCTGGCTTAGATTATTACAGTTTTCTACCATCGTTGTAGATAGATCAATTTTAATTTCTTCTTGTATTTCTAACATCTTTTGGCAAATTTTCAAGTTCTATATTAAGTGAATAAAGGTTCTTAATTTTTCGGTCTGGCTAGTGAATTGTGACTTTTATCATTTGGAAAGAGCCTTCTCTCCCTTTAATGTTTTAGCTGTCTATTTAAATAGCATAAAATTAGATTATTTATAACCTTAATCAGGACTAGGTGTTTACATAAGGGAACTTGATTCATTCAAATTTATTATTGTTAACAGGTTTACATATATCCCTGTTATCTTGATACATACTTTCCATTCATGTTTTTTTTTCTTACTATTTTCTTTTTGTGACTTTTGTATGGTGTTGTGATTAAGTTCTCTTTGTTTCATTTGTTTTCCTTCAAGGGTTGGCAAAGGTATATATTCTATTTCAATTATTTAAATGTTAACATTATTATTATTATTATTATTATTATTATTATTATTATTATTATTTTTAACTCCCATGCTGTTTTCTATCAGCATCTACAATCAATCCCATCTCTACATTGTAAGGGAGGCAAAGTTTTACCTCCACCCTCTGAGGGTTTTTAGCTGGGTCTTGAGAATAAATTGGCAGAAGACAGATTAACAGGAGAAAAGCATCCAAATTCAAATCAGTCTTACTTAACACAGGAGGAAATGAAGGCGCAAAGAAATGCCAAAACTAAATGCTTTTACATTAGGTTGAACAAAGAGAGGCAATTTTGGAAAAATAACAACCATGTGGGGAGACTAAAGTAAAAATAATTTTAACAAGTTCTGTTTGTACAGAATTCTTTTGTCTATGACTCCCTGTACAAGAATGTTTCTTTTCTCTGGTACAGAGAGGACATCTTTCACAAGGGGGTTTTAATTTCTTTTCTTTTCTTTTTCTTTCTTTTTTTTTTTTTCTTTTTGGTACTGGGGATTGAACCCAAGGGCGCTTAACCATTGAGTGACATCCCCAACCCTTTTTATTTTTTATTTTGAGACAGTGTCTCACTTAGGTTGCTTACAGCCTTACTAGGTTGCTGAGGCTGGTTTAGAACCTGCAATCCTCCTGCCTCAGCCTCCTGAGCTACTGGGATTATAGGTGCGCGCCTGGCTCAGGTTTTAATTTCTTGTGTCCAGGAAGGGAAGGGAGATTAGAAAGTCCCACTTGCATTGGCTGTTTCTCAATTGCCTTTAACTCAAAATAGTCCTTAAACCAAAGTGTCATATTATAGGGTCACATATTCTGTCATCTTTCAATATCTCCTAATAAGAAAAAATATGTATATATATATTCTGGCTTTCTCCTTCCTTTATAGTGTAAGCAATTTGCTAGATTAGTTTTATTTTTAGTTGAGTTTGACTGTTTGGAGGTTTTGTTTTTCTTCCAACTAACACTTTTCTTCATATGTCACATGATCTTTTTCTTTGGAGTACTTCTTGCTATTGTTGTTTTCATTCTAGCACATTTTTGAGTACAGAAATTATTTTATTTTTACTTATTACTTATTTTTGGTGCTGTGGGTTGAATTTAAGCCTTGTGCATGCTAAGCACATGCTCTCCCACTAAACTACATCCCCAGCCCCCTATAATTATTTTAGACATGGTATTTGCAGCAAAACTTCTGAATCTTTGTATGTTCAAAAATGTCTCCAGGGCTTTTCACACTTGATGATAAGTTTGCCTTCATGTAGACTGCCAGGTTCAAAATTGCTTTTTCCCTCAGAATTTCACAGACATTGTTCTGATGTCTCTAGCATCCAGCACTGCTGGTGAGAGGTGTGATACCCCTCTGCTGCTTTTCCTTTATAGACTTTATTTCTGTGGAATTTTTTTTTTTTATATGTGACTGTGAGAAGGCAGCTTGGCCGACCTTTGTTCTTCTGAGACAGAGCCTTGAACTTGGGTCCTCACATTGTGCAGGTTTCTGGCCTTGGCTGGAAAATAGCTGTGAATGATAATATGCCACAATTTCATAAAGGAGGCTGGAAGTGCTACTTCAGCAAAATAAGAAAATAAAACAAGAACATGGAAGATGTGGAAGAGCAAGGAAAAAACCTCAGGTGGCAGGAGGAGAGATCCCAGAACCTCCAGGAAACAGTCATGCCAGAGAGAAGGAGGAAGGGAGAGGATTCCAGATCCAGCTCAGAAAAAAGAATCTTGAGTGTTCTCAGCATTAAAAAAAGAGAATTGGTTAGTATATAGCAGATATGTTGGAAAATTGGGGAAAAAATTAACAATAGGTACATGGAAAACCAAACAAATGAGAAAATGAGTCAGTTATTAACTTCAGAAAAAATGAAAGCATGTGGAGAAAAAGAGGTTGCAATGTATTTTTTTGGTGCAGTGAATAACATTGATATTGACTTAATGTCACATTGACCATTGGTTTAGCAAAAATTATATGTAACTAGGGCAAGGGGTAAGAAAAATGAAGTTGGGACAGGGGAGAGGTATTTAACATTTTTTTCACCCTGATGGTAAGTTGACAGACAAGGACCAAAGTTGACAAATTGAAAAATAGTGGCATAAGGGGCTGGGGATGTAGCTCAGTGATAGAGCGCTGGTCTAGCATGGGCAAGCCTTGGGTTCAATCCCCAGCACCAAAGTAAATAAATACAAATAAAGAAAAATGAATATAAGCATATAATTTTTTAAAGATATGGAGAAAAATGTCAGTGAAACTAGAAATGTTGAGGGTGGTAGCCTATAGGGATAGAACTGGGAGTTGGGGAAAGTAGGGATGAGAGATTTGTTTTAATCACAAGCCGTCCAGTACTGTTTGACTTCTAAAATAATACACACGGGTGCACTTCTTTTTCTGTCTGTGTTTTCCTTTGATAAAAAAAGTTCATTTTTAAACTTTAAAAATGGATGTTGTTAAAATTTTTATTTGGGAGTCAAAAGGTATAATCCAGTGGTATGGTGCTTGCTAATATGTGCATGGCCCTGATTTCTATCCCCAGCACTGCAAAAATAATAATAATGAATGTTATTGTTAAAAAAATCTTTCTTATACACTAAATGCTCTTGTGTATAGGCAAAGTATTTTATATATAAGTAAATAGTATACCAAATAGACTCTTTTGTTATTAAGATTTTATTCTGATCTCTTTTTCTCCTAGGGCAGTTCTATTTGTTTCAAGATGCTCAGGGTGTTAATTTTTCTCAATGTCTGGTGATCCTGGGTTCCAAATGAAGAACAAAGTAAATGATTATAGGTAAATGACATGGATCTTATCTGCTTTTGTGTAGGAGTGTTATCTAACAGACCTCTCCTATAAATGCAAAAATGTAAGTTGTGTGTAGGTATGTGGGGGAATCCAGAGGAAGCACTTACTGAAAGATAAATGGGTGTGGAACAGGGAGGTAGGATATTTTTATCAGTCAAACTGGCTCCGCTGGTCTGGGAATGTAGCTCCGTGGCAGAGCATTTGCCTAGCATGTACCAAGCTCTGGGTTCAATTTCCAGTAACACAAAAGCAAACAAGCAAAAAACTGGTTTTGGCTAATTCATGCAGGTAAATAATTTGTTGACAGAGTTTTTGGGTGCTCACAAAGTTGACTGGAAGGCTGAGAATTGCACTTGGGAAACCCGTAGGAACCAAGGGCCACAGCCAAGGCAACCCCGCAAAAATGGACTGGTTAGGCCACTGCTGCCTCCCACTGTGGACATCACTCCAGCTTCAGGAGGAACTGCCAACCAGGATACAGGGGCATTTGTCAGACGCCCAAAAAGCACATGTGGTGGGCAGAGTAGTGCCCCTAATTCCTGAAAATCTGTAAAATATGTTCCTTTATATGGCAAAAGGGACTTTGAAGATGAGATTCATTTAAGGAATTGGAGATGAGGAGATTACCCTGGGTTATCCAGCTGGGCCCACTCACAGGATTCTTGAAAATAATGTTCCCTGGCTGTAATCAGAGGGAGATGTGACTGTGAAGGAAGGGTCAGAGGGATGCAACACTGCTGGCTTTGTAGATGGGGAAAAAGGAGCAGGAGCTAAGGAATGTGGGGTGGACACCAGTTGCTGAAAAAGGCTCCTCTAGGGTCTCCAGGAAGGAGTGCACCTTCCACACGCCTCGATTCTAGCCCCACAGGGCCTGTGTTAGACTTCTGACTTACAGGGCACTGAGACTACAAACATGTGTTGTTTTAGGCCACTATGTTTGTGGTCCTTTGTTCTGGCAGTGATAGAAAACTAGCACCTGCACATCTGCAGGTTTCCCTACCATGATGCTGAAGTAAGGAGGGTTTCACTCTGGGGGCAGATCATGCACATGACCCTCCTTATGGAGGTACCTTGTCTTCTAACACTTCCTCCCATACATGTCTCTGGTGCCCTCTCTCTGCCCTCTGCCCTCCCCAAGCCAATCACTACTGATGTTTTCCTTCTGCCAGTTTAGAGGCAGGAAAAGGCCATGCATTCCATGCTTTGAAAATAGATTTTAATAAATTATCCTGATGGTTTATTCAGATTTTTTATTGTAAATGCCCTCTGAGCTTGGAACCTCTCTGGATTTGCTCTTGTCTTTCCACTATTTTAAGAATGTATTAGAATAATTTTCTGTAGCCAGTTTTGGGGTATGTGTTTTCTCCCCCAACTCTTGTTGATGTTTATTTTATTTAATTTCTATCTACCAGATACTTCAATTTTTTTCTGATAATGGCACACTTTCCTGTTTTCCAGTGCCATGTGTTCTTTAAAAGCAACACTTTCCCTCCTATAATTATAAAATAAAAAGTGGCGGGGGAGGGCGATGGAAGGGGACACAGTCTTAAGAGCTCACTTCAGCATCTATTATTTAGACTAGTTGTTCTGTACCTGGGGCTCAAGCAGAACACAAAGGAATACAGTGTTCCCAGAAGAGTGGACCATGTGATCCAGTCTCAGTCACAGGCCACAGGAGAGATGCAGAATAATGGTGGGTTAACGCTCAGGCAGTCCGGGAGGAAGCAGAGGTTGGGGAGATCCAGGTAATCATCAGCGAAGCCCTTTAATAGGAAAAGACAAGACAGACTTAGTTTCAAATCCTGATGGTGCCCTTTGCTAACTATGCAAACGTTCTCTTTGAGCTTCAGTTTCTTCCCTGGTAAAATGGGGATGACAGCATCTATCAGAGGGTTGCTGAAAGGATTATAGCAGATGATTCAGGTATAATGCTTCCTATGGCTTGGCACATAATAGTATTGGATCTTCCTGAGTGTACTTATATGGATTAAACTTGTTTAATCCTGATTATTAAGCCTATTACACAGATCCAGAAACTGAGGAATGGAGACTTTAAGTAAGCTGTTTAAGGTCATACCACCAGCCACAGAGCCTGGCTTTCTCGCCCTGCACGTAAACACCATGCCGCATGCCCACCATGGAGGAGGCTTCTTGGGCTGAGTGTTTTGTTCTCTAGCTTTTTAAATTTCCCATGCAATTTTTGGGTAGGGAACTAGATTTATTTTAGAAATTGGAATGGGATCGAGTCAGCAAGAGGGAAAAAGTGACCCCACTAATAGACAAGGTGGAACTGGCAGGTCACTCTAGGTTATTGTTTAGTATGTGTTCATTTATTGGCTTGTTTGCTTTATGATGTATTTACTTTTGCGGAGGTCAACATTTACATAACAGTGAAGTACAT
The DNA here is from genome assembly GCA_020662805.1 of Glaucomys volans. Classification (NCBI taxonomy): domain Eukaryota; kingdom Metazoa; phylum Chordata; class Mammalia; order Rodentia; family Sciuridae; genus Glaucomys; species Glaucomys volans. The sequence continues at coordinate 838,704 of JAJEJO010000123.1, read as the reverse complement.
GGATCTTATGTGTCCAGCTCAATGGCTTCTTACATATGTGTGCACCTGTGGAACTCCGAGTCCTCATAACAAAATTAACAAGTGTTTTTCCTGTAAGAAACTTCAGTTATTCTCCTTTCCCAGTAAACATTTTAAAATCAAAGAGCACATCCTTTCTTTTAAATCTCCATAGCTGGGTGTGATGGCAAACTCCTGTAATTCCAGCTACTCAGGAGGCTGAGGCAGGCAGAATGGCAAGTTCTAGGCAAACATGGGCAACCTAGTGAGACCCTGTCTCAAAATGAAATAAAAGGGCTGAGGATGTTGCTCGGTTGTAGAGTGCCCCTGGGTTTGATCCCCAGTACCTCCAAACAAAAGAACCACACACACACACACACACACACACACAACCCTCAGGGGAAGTCTGAATGAACCCCTGCTAGCTTTACTTTAGATAACACCTCTGAAACATGGTCACTTTGGTAATTTTTTTTAAAAAATGTTTTTTAGTTGTAGATGGTCTTTTATTTTCTTTATTTATTTATGTGTGGTGCTGAGGATCAAGCCCAGTGCCTCACACATGCTAGGCAAGCGCTCTACCACTGAGCTATGGTCCCAGCCCTGTGGTAACTGTTTTTGGAGCCAGGGTCTAGCTATATGGCCTAGGCTGGCCTTGAACTAAAACCCATGGGCTCAAGCCATCCTCCTGCCTCAGCCTTCCCTGTAGCTGGGATTCCAGGTTTGCCCAACTTGTGGTAATGATTACTTTAAACGTTTTAAAAGAGAAGTTTTAAAGAAGAAGCATTGTCTGGCTCTAACTGGTCGAAACTGCAACCTCTGTCACTTATGCCTGCAAAAAGCATCTAAGGGGCGTCCTTCTAGTATCTAACCCCAGGTCAGGCTAATGCTGCCATTTTCTGACCCTGCATCCTGTGTAGTGCCATGAAGTTTGTTCACACAAGCACCAAAACCCCTATTTAACTCACCCCCAAAATACTCGCAGACCTTATCCTTAGGGAGGCAGGTTTGAGTCTGTGGACGCCCATCTCCTCATGCTTGGCTGCTTGACTGACTTGAGAATTAAAACATTTTCTCTTTTGCAAAAGTGGGCACTTGAGGGATTGGCTTTTTCTGGGCATCAGGTGGAGATGAGCCTGGTTTGGAAACACAGTCACTATCCAGACCATGATAAAGATTTCCAGCACCCAGAAGGCTCCCTGGTGCCCCTTCCAGTCAATACCTGGCTGGAGATACTTGCTGTGCTAGCCTCCATTACCACAGGCGAGTTCAGTCTATTTTCTAACTTCAGGTAAATAGAACATAAACAGCTTGAGCTCTTTCACATCTGATTTCTTTCACTCATCCTATTTGATTCTTATTTTGATACCAAATAAGATGCTTGACAGGCCATGAATCTGTAAGCAGATGAGCACACTCCATGACCCCCCAGCAGGAGCAGGAGGAAACACTCTGGGCAGGGTTGCCCTCCGCTCCCACTCTGACTCCCAAGAAGGCTTATAGGATCCATGGGTCCCAGGGGTAAGCAATTTTGGAACAATAGAAGTTTGCAATGAATGCCAGCTCCTTTTCTCCTCTTGCAGTTCCCATGAGACAGATTTTGAGATGAGACAACTGCCAAGGTTTGCTGAGGGTGACATATTCCTTGCTCCTTTGCAGCTATGGTGGAGGAAATTTCCCTGCACACTGGGTGCAGATGTCCGTGCCTCCTTCCAGCTTGGGGTGGGATGGTTCCATCTCTCTGAGGAGAGTATTATCTGTCTCCCACTAGAAACCATGTCTTACATCTCCTCTATTTTTAGGATAATCTCAGTTTTTTAAGATCAATCAATCAATCTATCATTTATTTATCATCTATCTATCTTTCATCTATCAATCTTCTATCATCTATTTTGAGGAGTAAAGAACTCCTTTTGGTTTTTTTCCAGGATAACTTTTGGAACACAAAGTTCTTAAAACTCTTCCACATAAGCATATGAATGTCCTATGCCTCAGAACAGAAGTGGGGGGTTTCCCTCCAGAGAGGAAAAGAGAGGGAAAATCCTGTTTCCTTATATTCCAATAGACGCAAGGAAATAAATTACTGTATAAATTACTATTTAAATTACTATATAAATTACAAGGGCATAAATCACTATGTCAATAATCTAGCTCACTCCATCACACTGGACTCCAACCTTCGTTCCCCACCTGACTACCCGTAGGGAAAACCTGGCAAAATTACACATCAGTTGTCTAGCTCATTTCTTCAGCTACAGAACAGTGTGAACGCCAACTGTACAAGGATGTTTTGAACAGTAAAGAAGTTAGCTGTTTGACACTTAGGGTTCTAATAAATTTGTTTCCTCATCTTACTTCTCCTCTACAGGAAGGATCACCAGCTTTTGTGGAAGTACAAACAGTGGAATTGGATGGTCCAGACTCTAGGGGTCTGAGAAAAGAGAACTGATGAACTTTGCCAGGTGGGGACACCCTGTGGCTCACAAAGGCTTTTCTTCCCTCTCTTCATGGTTCTGCACAGTAAGAGGTATGGATTAGCAGGTTCTGGAGACACCTTTGTGCTCTCAACATTGGTGCCCAAGCCTGAATGATCAATAGAATTAACATGGAGAATTAAAAAATAGTCTAGGGCCATACCACCCTTAAGGCACCTGATCTGGTCTGATCTCTGAAGCTAAGTAGGGTTCAGCTGGTTATTACTGCTGGGTATGGTGGCACACACCTGTAATCCCAGTGGCTCAGGAGAATTGAGAGTTCAAGGGGAGGCTGATGCAGGAGGATTGAGAGTTCAAAGCCAGCCTCAGCAACCTAACTTGGTGCTAAGCAATTCAGCAAGACCCTATCTCAAAGTAAAACATTAGAAAGAGCCAGGGATGTGGCTGAGTGGAAAGCACCCCTTGGTTCAATCCCTGGTACTAAAATACATACGTATGTACATATGTATATAGTCCTACCTCAGATCCTTAGAGCCTCTTCTCCCACCCTGACTAAGAACGTGATTCAACAGGGGTAGGGGAGATTAGAAATACTTATTTAAAAAAATTGCCAGGTGATTTTGATGACCAGTAAGGTTTAGAGATCATTGTTCTAAAATACTTTCCTGCCTGAAAGTCTAATATTTAAAAATATATCCATAGTATTTCAGTGGCAGGCATAAAAAGAGATGGGTAAGGAAATCATGAGCCACCTTGACTTCCTGGAAGAAAAAATATTTCTGTGAAACTATCAAAACGATGTGAACCTTCTAAAATGCATTTTAAAGCTTAAGTCTTAACTTCTTTTCTGTGACAAAATTTTCATTGAGGTGGAAGAGCAAAACCTACTAGTCTGTTGTTCTGATGTTCTGTACCACTCCTATTCCCAAACACTTCATTTAGCCAGGCTACACTTTTAATTTTTTTATTAAAGCTTTATAGTTATACATAGTATTTAGGTTCATCCTTTTTTTTTTTTTATAAATTAGAATGATTAGGTACATGTGAAACCTCTTCATTCTATCCTTGGTTTCTGTTATGTAAGGTCTGTGAATACCTACTTCTTTTTTTTTAAATATATTTTTTAGTTGTCAATGGATCTTTTATGTAATTTATTTATTTATATGTGGTGCTGAATATGGAACCCAGGGCTTCACACATGCCAGGCAAGTGCTCTACCACTGAGTCACAAATCCAGTCCAATACCTACTTCTTTAAGATGCAACTTTTGAGCATTCTGTAAAAGATAATATGAGTATAATAGTTCCTTAGGACTGTGAGCTGGTATCTGAGAATGTCTGATAGAGGTATCGTAATATGCCCTTATCCATGGTCAATTGTGTTCTGAAAATAATTAAGTGGAAAATTCTAGAAATAAACAATTCATAAATTTTAAATTACATACCATTCTGAGTAGCATAATGAAATTTCATGCAGTGCAGTTTCCAGGGCATGAATCATCCCTTTGTCCAGAATATCCATCCTGAATATGCTGCCCGCCCTTAGCTGCTTATTAGCCATCCTGGTTATCAGATCTGCTGTGGTGGTTTACATTGCTTGTGTTCCCGTAACCCTTATTTTACTTACTAATGGCCCTGAAGCACAAGAGTGGTGAAACTGGAAATTTGAATATGCCAAAGAGAAGCCATAAAGTGCTTCCTTTAAGTGGAAAGGTGAAAATTTATCATAGGAATGTGTTAATATGGATAAACACAGTACAGTATGTATAGGATTTGGAACTAGCCTGTTCCAGGAATTCACTGAGGGTCTTGGAATGTATCCTGTGTGGCTAAGGAAGGACTCCTGTAGTTCATTCAGATCGCTTTTATAACTATTAGATCAGATCACACCAAGAGGATAAAGAGCCATGAACATTTGGAGAGAGGGCAAAAATAAGAGAGGCTCAGGGGAAGCTGGAAGACCTGAAAGCACTCTATTCCTAGGTAGGGATGAAGAGGGATGGAGTAAGAAAGTAAGAACGTGGAGGTGGAAAAATACCAAAAATAAGTATTATTTCTTTCTTCCCCTTATGGTCCTTTCTGGACTATTTACATCCCACCTTTTCCTCCAGCTCTTATCCCTGTCTCATCATGGTAGAAGTAAAAACCAAACTAGCATCTTTTTCTTTTTAATGTGCTGTAGCCTATTTATTACAAAGAATGTATTAAAGGGTACAAATAACACCTGGATGATAAAATACATAGGGTGAGTCTGAATGGGTCCTGAGCACAGGATCTTTGGCTCCCATGGAGTTTTGGGGTGTGCCACTCACCTCTCACATGGAAGCATTCTTGTCTACCCATTGGGAAACTTGCTGAAGTCCATCCTTTTGTTTTTTGGAAGCTTTTATTATATAATTCATTGACCATTGGTGATGGTCATTCATTGGTGATGAACCTCCTCTCTCTCTCTCTCTCCGAGTTGGGTGAGGTTGAAAGTTCTTTTTTTTTTGGCCAAATTAGAATCTTGAGTTACTGTGAAAATGACTTATAGCAGAAGTCTAGGAGATGCTTAGATACAGTCAGGAAAACAGCCACATGTACGTATCAGACCATAGTTTTGTGCTGTGGTTCAGATGTTTTATTGGGATCCATGCCCATTGATCTTTTGCAAGTAATCTGGAGCTCAGAGGGGATCTTCACCTCTCCTATTTTTAAAAAGTTTGAATATTGTCTGTCTGTGCTGTTTTGGGTGTGTGTGTGTTTTGCATTTTGTTTTCTTTTCTTTGGAGAGTAGGAATAATGAAGTCATATAGGAGCAAAGTTGGCTTACTGCTCTGAAGAAGTGTGATTTTCTTATTTTGCTCACATTTATAGCAAGCGAACAATCTAAAAATTAAGTTTCTTGGTTTTAACTTCACCATGCGTACATCTTCTCAAAATGAGCAGAGGCTTTACTGAAGGTTAATAAATACTTACAAGTCTCCAGATACTAACTTTAACAGCAACATATGGCATAACAGTACTAGAATTTTATTTTTATCAAAAATTAAAAATCTAAAAATTGTTTAGGACCTCATGGGATAGGATTAACACTTTATAACTTGATAACATTTATTTAAACAGAATGAAGTTACTTTATTTGAGGATGCTTAGTTTAGAATAGTCAGAAAGGCCTTTCTGCATTTTCTCATAATAATGATGCAGACTACTGTTGTGAGTATTTCCTTGAGACATCTTTGACTGGGCCACTCTAAAGACACAGAAGGCTAGCTGGGTGCGGTGGTGCATGCCTGTAATTCCAATGGCTTGGGAAGCTGAGAGAGGAGAATCGTGAGTTCAAAGTCAGCCTCAGAAATTTAGTGAGGCCCTAAGCAACTCAGTGAGACCTGTCTCTAAATAAAATATTAAAAAAGGCTGGGGATATTGCTCAGTGGTGAGGTGCCCCTGGCTTCAATCCCTGATTTTAAAAAAAAGCAGAAGGCCTATCTGGAGAAGTTTTAAGTACACATCACTGTCCATTGGTCCAAATGGATGACTTTGTCAGTATAGTTTGCCAGTTCTTTCTTCTTTTCTCATTTTTTAAATATATAAAAATTGTTATTTTGAAGTAAATAAAAATAGGAATAATTGCATACCCCATGTACACATCACCCAACTTCCCAAATGTTATTCACAGTCATTTCCCCCACCTGACTCCTCCACTTCAGCTGCGTTATTGTGAGGGATCTGAGGTAAATCTCAGATGTCATATAATTTCTCCTTTAATTATCTCAGCATGTGTCCCTAAATAGATGAGCCATATATATATATATATATATATATATAATTTTTTTTAGTTATAGGTGAAACAATACCTATGTTTTATTTTTATGTGGTGCTGAGGATTGAACCCACAGCCTCAGGAGTGCTAGGCAAGCACGCTACCACTGAGCCACAACCCCAGCCCAGACTTGAGCTTTTTTTATAGAATGACCCAACACTTTTACCACTCCCGAAAATATTTACAATAATTCCTTAATATCATAAATTATCCAGTCAAGTTTAAATTTCCTGTTATTTACAATTGGTCTGTTTGAATCAAGATTTGTACAAGGTCTAAACATTGCATTTCATAGATATATTTTAATCTATAAATATCTTTCTCTTTTATTTACTGAAATCAGATCGCTTGTCCTACAAAGTCGGGGTTTTGCTGACTTTGTCCCTGTGGTGGTGTTTAATAAGTTCCTCTGTTCCCTGTACTTTCTGTAAGCTGGGTTTTAGATCCAGAGGTTTAATCCGATTTTTGGTTTTTGGGCAAAAACTCTTCATAGAAGGCATTATATACTTCCCAAGGAAGGCATATAAGGTTTTAGTTTTGTTAACCTCTTTTTGCAATGTTAACAGCAACTAATTATCATTGTCTAGAAGATTTTCTTTCTTTACTATTGACCAACCCTCAATTCAACCATCAAGCTATATACCCGCTCAGACCTGTCTTCTCCTTTGTACTGCTTTAGCTGAGGAGAAAATGGTCACCTGGTTTTAAGTGCATTTCACAGGTGCACTCACAGATTCATGTCCTTGGAAAATAACCAGAAGGGTATGTTAACCTTCACCATATGTAAATGGAGCTTTTCTTTTTCTTTTTTCTTTTTTTTTTTTTTTTTTTGAGGAAAAGGAAAAAGAAGGTTTATTCCTTTCCTAGCAAAGGAGAAACACAGAGGACTCCTGTCCAAAGGCCGTGATTCCACCCATCAGCAGGAACAGGGGGCTTTTTGTTTGTTTATTTTATTTGCATTTTTTTATTAATTGGTTCTTTTAATTACACATGACAGTAGAACCCATTTTGATATAATTATTCAGCAGGGTGTCTCAGTCTACTATCTTTCCTTCCCCCACCCCCTCCCATCCCATTTTCCTCTACACCATCCATACTTCCTCCTGAACGTGGAGTTTTTCTAAAGTCTCCCCTACGATAGGCATTGTTAATTGTGTCTATTCAACTGCCATTTCCCCGACCCACCCACCCATTCTTGTGTGCTCATGGAGCCCACCTCTCACTTTAGAGGTTGACCAGTTACTTGCCCTTTGAAGACCAGGTGGTTTTGAGGAAGCCTTTTCACTTAATGGAGACACTGTCATCTTGAGCCTTTAGATGATGTGTGAAGGTGCTATCTGACTGTGCAGAAGCCATCTTGACCATGTGGGGCAAGCTTGAGGATTAAACCAGTGTACCCAGGGTGGGTTGGAAATATGGAAGGAGTCTGGGTCCTCAGTAAGTCATTGAACCACAGCGTTATTAAGGAGGAGATCTGGGATGTCTGAATCTGAATTTCCTTCCTTGCAACCAGTTCCCAAGTTTCAAACTGAATGTATGGGAGTAGTAGACACAACCAACCTGTAAATGTCCTCCCTCCAAACTTCTAGGAGGAGATTGTGAATTTAGTCCACTTTCAGTTGATTGTGGCTACAAACAACCTAACAGACCCAGCAGGTATGTTCAAATAAACTTATTTTATGTTTCTGCTTACTATTTAAAACCCTGGTGTAGAGTGAGGGAAGGTTTATGGACCTTGACCTTAAATTTACCCTAAAATTGAGCACTTACATACTCTAATAAAGCTAAAATGATGATTCAGATAGCATAAGTCATAGAAACATCAAAATTAACTTACTATGCCATATTTTTAAAAAAATCAGCTTTTGATAGGATATAAGTTTAAAAAGCACACAGCAACTTAAAAATAGGAGATGGATGCTTAGAAACTTCTGTGTTGGAAATAGGAATTAGAATTAAAATATTTTCCAAGGCTTATTCTCAAAGCACATAACTGAGAGCTGACTTTGAGTGTTGGCAATAAAGGGAAATTTATCTCCTATTACATTACACTGGACATAACTTTCTTATTAAGTAGGAGAATTGGAATTTCTGAATCTCTTTCTTTGCAACAAAACAGCTCCCAAGTTTCAAATTGAATCAGAAAACAATCAAGCAGAGGAATGAGGATTTAACTTTAAAAATATGGTATGTTTGAAATTTATGAAAGAAGCAGCTCTAGAACTGGAAGAGGGAAAGACAACTGATGATCTGCCCTGTTCCTGCTCCGGCTTCTCGTATTTTGCATTCCCAGACAGCGTTGTTTGGAAGCAAAGCTTCATTGTTTTTTGGTCAGTAGATTGCACCTTTGTGACTGCAGACAACAAGGTGATGACAGCACTGGTTCCAGGAAGACCTCAGTGACAAACCTTCTTTGTGTGGGGTGAGGAAGCTCTGGCCTGTAAATGCATGACATCAACAGGCTTCCCACCCACTCCACTGGGTCCCTCAACTCACAGAGATTCATTGTTCATGACTTCAACTCTGAACAGCTGCTGGCTCTTGTTAGTTTCATTCACTATGAAGATGGTGATCATATACCCCAGATATCAAATGGTTTGTCCTATTATCAGGTCATGGCTCAGACCATCTGCCCTGGGATCTGATTAGGAAAGTGAGATCATAGTCAGGCACAGTGCCTCCTAACATCTTCACCGACTTGGAGGTCTCCCCCACTCCTTTCATTGGCTTGGATCTCTCTGTAGGTGGTATCCTGTCTTCTTTGCTCAATAAGCAATATTCTCTTTTTTGGTACCAAGGATTGAATGCAGGGCACTTAAAACCACTGTGCCACACTCTAGTTCTTTTTTGGTATTTTAGTTAGAGCCAGGGTCTCACTGAGTTGCTTAGGGCCTTGCTAAGTGTTGGAGGCTAGCTTTGAACTTGTAATTCTCCTGCCTCAGCCTCCCAAGCCGCTCAAATTATAGGTGTGCGCCTCTGCGCCTGGTCAGAAATACCATCTCTTTGGGGATCCTGCAGACAAGGTGTTTAACACTAAAATTAGATAAAGTAAGCCAGGATTCTAACTCCCTATGAAAAGCTACCTGAATCAGAATTTCAAGTGAATTTAATGTCCACTATCACAAAAATTTTTTTTAATTTTTAAATTTTATTGGTTCTAATTAGTTGTACTTGACAGTAGAATGTATTTGTACATTTTGATAGATCATACAAAGAGTGTAATCTCTCATTTTTCTGATTATACATGTTATTTGTATTTTTCTGATTACACATATTACATGGATTGTACATATTACATGTACATGTATGACTACAGGATTGATGTGATCCTGATCACACAATAAATTCTTTACATTTAAAATTTGTACTTTATACATTTAAAAATGTATAAATTTAAAATTTAAAAATCTATAAAGTGAACCATTCAAGCAATTTAATATAATGTGTCTTGGAAAAGTCACTGAAGGAAAGAAGTCAGGTTGGGATTCAGCTTTGGAGATTAAAGAGCAAAGAGCATGATCAAAGGCCACAGTGGGCAACTTGCTTTCCACAGGTGATGGGACAGGCAGTAGGTTCACCATTCATTCTGACACTGTGACTTCGATGCTGAGGGCAGAGAGAGTATCTTTTATAGTACTTAATACAGGTAGCCAGTTATACCAGAGGTGCTCTGCAGATATTTGTGGAACTTTTGTGGCAGATAACTTTTACCTGGATCTAATGTTGATCCAGATCAATACATTTGCAGCCATATTCCTGGTCCATAGTTTAAAAACTTGCCTGAAATGACACGAAGAATTTTTGTTTAAAAAGAAAAGGATAATTTTTAAAAAATATATAACTATATTTTTAAAATTTATTTATTTATTTTTTATTTTTACAGGCTGCATTTTGATTCATTGTGCACAAATGGGGTACATCTTTTCATTTCTGTGGTTGTACATGATGTAGATTCACATAATTTTTGGGAAGGTGGAACTTTGATTTTCTTGATTTTTTACAAATCCCTGGTTATGTAGCAAGAATATGAGAATAAAATTTAGGAGAGGACAGACAGTCCTTGGGGGTATAAGGAGACTGGCTTGGGAGTGCTGAATAAATAACATATATTTATCTGGCTCTCTGGTCCTTACCCAAGCCCTCTCATAACTACTAGGTATGTTATAGACATGTTTTTCTATGAGGTAGTCAAACTGTAAACAGAGTGAGTCCAGACCGATAATCATGTGTTAAAAAGAAGGAAGAAAGAAAGAAAAAAAAATGGAAGAGAAGCACGGCAATCATTTCCCAATTGAAATGTCCTTGGTCTTTGCTTGGGAAGCACAGAGTCAGCGGTATGAGGGTAGGTTTGGGGCTGTGCATATAGCATTTCCTGTGCTTTCCATCCACCCTCATATGGGCTCTGTTTATGTGTGTCCTGTACATCTAACCATAGTGCTCTGAAAGGACGCTGTATTCACTGTACCAACAGCACAATTCCTATGATACTATGATGGTGTTTTGTGCACAGAATGGGAGGTGCTTGGAAAATGCTTGTGGGGTAAATAAAGCATGTTTTATTTTAGCAATATTTTTAATCAGTCTAACTTCTCCTTCATGTTTACAAGTTCCTTGGGTCAAGGATTACATCTTAATATATCTCCTAGTATACACATGTATGAATCCATAAGGGTTGGTGACTGGGTGGACAAAGGGCCACATTTCTGCATGCCATGAGGGGCCTGCACTATTGACTTCCATGCCTGTGTCACCAATCTTGCCCACTTGGCAAGGGAAATGGTCTCCCACTTCCTTTCCAGGTCTCACAGATTCATGGTAAGAGTTGGAAAAGGACATGAGATGTTATTCAGCCTAAATCTTTTATTTGATAAATGACAAAATTAGCAAGATGGAATGACTTACTAGTCTTTGGTCGAGCCAAGAAAGATTTTGAGTCTCCTGAAGGTAAATTTTCTTCTTGAAGTATTTTTAAATTTTATCTAAAATATCTTCATTTCACTGCTCTATATATGTCCTCAAATAGTTGTTATAATCGGTTACTTCTCAAGAAAATTTTAAAAGCTTTTAGCTTGTTATTTCCCATATGACACATTTCAGAATATTAAATAAGAAGTTCTCACCAAGTCACCAAGGTAGAATATATATGACAAGCCAAAGAGAGGTGTCATAAAAAGATAAGACATTTTCAAAGGGGTTATCCAAAAAATGGTAACATGACTCAAATCTTCCCTGCCTACCTTCAAGGTAAAAAGATGTTGGATCTCTGAGGAGGCTCGACAAACAGCACCTCTCTTCCTCTTCCAGGTTCTGAAGAAATTGAAAAACCAAAAGAAGTGGAGTAAATGGAACAAAATCTTGCCTTCATTATTTAGAGAGGCCAAACTGGAGGGTGGGCTTGGTGTAGCAGCAGATAAGGTGTTCTCCCAAGCCCAGGGTTAGGCCCACTGAGCTCTCAAGTGGGACAGATGCAGCCAGTGCCTGAGGCAGGTCACTGCAGGAGGAGGAAGGGCCAACCCAGTGCTCAGAAGGAGGCCAATGATGCTGGGATTGACAGGCCAGGTGAAGCCTGGAGTGATGGGGGTCGTGCAGGTCTCTCCACATGAACACCACTATCAAGGCTGAGAAGAGTCGTTCTCCACTACAAAAAGTCAGGGGAGAAGATGGGAGGGGAGGATCTGTGAAGAGATTTTCTGTGGAAGAGGACAGGTTGAAGACTACCCTGACCCCAAAATGACTTTCCTGTGCAAAGGGCTTCTTCCAGAGCTTTGGTTCTATCCCCTGCCACTTGGAGAATGTGCAGGGCACTGTGGATTGGTGTGTGGCTCCTGCCTACAGAAGAGAGTTTCCTGCCTGGAAATTTCTCAACTAACAGCTAATGGAGAGGTGGCTGAACTGGATGGGCCAGGGCTGGTAACAGAGAGCTAAAGGGAGGGAGGGGGATAAGGTGGGGGTGGGTGAAACTTAGCTCCTGTCCAACAGGGCCACCTAGAGGGGTGATAGGCTTCAGCAAGGAGAAGCTACAATACTGCCGCAGAGCTGAGGGAATTTTAGCCCATCAAGAGAAGGTTGGGTGAGAGGCCCCCAGAAATAGGGATGTGGGGTCGGGGTGTTGCTGAAGAACCAATGAAATTATGCTACACAAGGAAGAGGAAGCTTTAAATATTTGTACCTAGCCCAGAAATAGAGAAACCACCTTATGAGACAACCAGTTAGTTAAGCATTTTTCTCCCACCTTCCCTCTTCTTCCTGCTTTGAGCCTGGAACAAACCACAGTGAATAAAATGGGGCAGGGAGTTGGAAGCAGAAGATGGAGGAAACGAAGAAATGGACCCTGCACTCCTTGCCTGGCTTCCTGGCTGCAGAAGGCCTCAGATGAGCAAATAAGTTTCAAATTTAAATCTAATTTCAAGAAGTAATTATTATAGCTGGGCATGGTGACACATGCTTAAAATTCCAGTGATTTGGGGACAGGAGAATTCTAAGTTCAAAGCCAGTCTCAGAATTTAGCAAGGCAGCTCAGTGGTTAAGCACCTCTGGGTTCAACCCCCAGTACCAAAAAAAAAAAAAAGGAGAGCATTATAGAATTATTACACAAGACTGTACACTTCAGTAAGACTGTTGGAAACATAAAGTGACTGTGGGATGTTTAATTATCAAAGAATAATTAAAAACACATCATAGGGTGTTGGAGGTTTTCACTCAGGGGTAAGGAAAGAACTTTACTGAATAACTTGAAAAGAGATAGTGGGACTCAAAAGCAAAGTTGTTTCTGTATTTGAATATTTTTATCTTCATTTTCCAACTGAAGAGCCTTATTGATTTCATTTTTGTTTTTTATTTATCTCAATCACCAACATATCTTCTGGTATCTCTATTAAGCATTTGGGATATTAAGAACACTGGACATGCCAGATCCTGTCTCAAAATCAAAAAATAAAAAAGGGCCAGTGATGTGGCTCTGTGGTTGAGTGCCCCTGGGTTCAATCAATCCCTGGTATTAAAAAAAAGACCACTGGACCCTCTGCATAATCAGGGCTCTAATCCCTGGGTGGTACTCACTACCTGTCCCCAGGGGGCATGTCACCTGTGTAGCAACTCCACAGCTATTCCTCCAGCAAGTTATGAGTTCAGGAGGGAAAATGGTAAATGGATTAAAGTCAGTCATGTTTTCCAGCCCACACCAGGGAGGTCTGAGCTCCTTTTCCTCAAAACACTCTCCCAGCACAAAGCACTGCTATTAAACCCATCGGTGAGTAAACCAAATGAAATAATGAAAAATGCCTCATTTTTTTCTCACATCCCTGTGTACCAATACAGTTACTTCATTACCAGTTATTATTAGCTACTTATGTTTTTTTTAACTTCCTGAATGAAACCCTGTTAATATTTTGTGCCTATTTTTTCTGTTGAACTACTGATTTATTCATGGGCATTATTATTCTTATTTATTCTAATAGATTAATTTAAATCAAACTGATTTATTTAGATATTTTGAATCCTGAGGTTCTCCCTGAAAATAAATGTGTGTGTGTATACACACACATAAATACACACACATATATATACATATCCTTGGGATATGTATATGAGCACATTTAATTCTTAAGATTTTCTTTATAAATCTTGCCTAGGTTAAGGAATAGTTAAATACTTATTTTCTATGTTATAATTAGATGTGGGTGTGGATTATGAATATTATTTATTTAATGATTCTTCATCTCAATGGATGAGATGATAGGCTGACAGATTAACATTTTGAATCACATATCCATGTTAAAATGATATATGTATATATGTATATAATGATATATGTACGTCAAAACTATAAATATGTGTAGATGCAGGACACACCATGATGTGAATGGGAAAAACAACTGCCTAATTGTTTGATAAGAGAATAAGTAATCAATGTGTATTATGTCATCTACGCTGAAAGACTAAAGGTGATACACCTATCAAAACCAAGCATGATTATCAAGTGGATATCAGCATTTTCTTACTCATAGAGTGTTTCAAAGTATATGTAAAAATGCTACTCAGATATCAATATATTCAAATTGTAATATGACTTGTAAAAAGCTCTTCGTGTGGGGTATCAACTCTTTCAAAACACTGCTCTGGCAGTTTCTTCCTGCCCTTCCCCTGAATGCGCAGAAAGGGACACCTTACCAAAAAAAAGTATGTCCCATTTGTCTTTTTCATTTGTTTGCCATTTTCTAGGAGGGCCCCTAGAGCTTAGAAGTTTAGTCATTGACTATTTTTCTAAACAGAAAAAAGAGCATGGCAAATGCCCCTAAGGGAAATCCCCTTCCCTTCGGAGGTGGGGGCACACTGTGTGCACACTGTGCGCAAGCTTTTGGATCCAACCTTGCCCTTGGGACTAAGCTTGTCTGGTCGCTGCCTGAAAGGTCACCATGTGCAGAAGATTCTGGGAGGCAGGAGAGGCATAAGGAGGGGAATGAAGGAGTGTGCCCAAGAAGGGAGCCCCTGGGCCCGCTGGACAACTCCAGGCTGGCAGGATGACAGCCAGCCAGCCACAGCAGAGAGCATGCAGGAAGCCTGAAGGCGGGAAGGGAGCAAGGGTGGAGGAGGAACGCCTTGGGTGCACACTGTGTGGGCACAAAGGTCTGGGGATGGAAAGGAAGGGATTCCTGGGCTCGCTTTCTCTAGACCTGGCGCTGGGCAGGGCTGAGGCTCGTCTGATAGCTCTTCCCCCTGTTGTTCCCACAAGCAGAAACTGGCCTTCTCGTTGTGCTCACGGCAACCCTCCCTGTCGGAGAGGTGTAGGAGAGAAGGGCTGTTTTACCTACCACACTGTACAGTTATGTGAAGGCCGAGTCCCTTCACGCTGAGGCCCTTCCGTCAAGTAGCCCCGAAACATGGGTTCCACTCCTATAGCCAACACTCACTTCACCACCTTTGGCCCCAAAGTTCTCTTCCCTCAGGCTTCCTTGGGTTCAGCACTTCCTCAAGCCTCTTCTTTCCTGCTGGTCCCAAGTGCAACCAAGAGAGGATGGGTCTCTGGGTCAGTGCACGTCCACAAGTCAGTGGACTTTATGGGTAGTGGTCGAGAAACCCAGAAGTGACAACCATCTTCATGGACCCTGAACAGAAGTAGGCCTCAGTGGGCTCCGTGAGAGCAAGACCGTGGCTCTGAGCGCCACTGTGCATAGGTCACCCAGGAAGGCCAGTGGAAGTGAACCTGAAGACCCACCAACAGAGGCTGCTGAAAGCCAAAGCTGGGGAGAAGAAAGTTGTTTTCGTTGTTGTCTTTGTTGCCATTGCTGCTGCTGCTGCTGTTGTTTTTAATGAAAAGATCTTCAGTGACCTGAGCGACTTAGCAAGACACTGTCTTCACAAACAAACACACAGGAAATGTGGGAGGCCAGGGAAGTGCTTCAGCTGTAGAGCCCTCCCCTGACGTGCCCGAGGCCCTGGGGTGAATGGCCAGTACGTCCAAGGAGGACAGCACAAGCACAAAGCAGGGCATGAGAGGATGTGGCCATCCCTTCTGCACCTCCCATCGTGACAGCAACAAGGCATCTGGACCTTGGGCTGGCCAGTCTCCAGAATGTGGGAGGGGGATTTCTATTGTCAATCAATGACCCAGTCGGAGAGGTTTTGCTAAGAGCAGCAGGAAGGGACCCTGCTGTGTGGGCAGGCCTCCATTTCTGGTCCTAATGGGAAGGACACCTTTGCTGGTCCTAGGATGGTGGGCTTCTGAGTTTGATCCCTCATCGCTTTGAACATATCAATGCCCTGCCTTTTGCGTTCCAGGGCTTCTAGGGGGAAATCTGATGAGAACTCGTGGGGAAATGGTGAGGAACGCTCCCTCCCTGTCGACCCCATAGGTGTTAATGCCCGGCTCCAGAGCATCTTAGGGAGCAGAGCATTTTGTTATAGCCTGGTGACATGAGTGGGCCCTGATCACTGTGAGTTGGAAGACAGGGGAATTGAATACTCTGAGCGTAGATATGATGAGGTGAGGTCTTTAAAATCTGAAAGTTAGTTCAGACTTTCAGACTCCAAACAAAAAGACCATTGAAACATCCTACGGGTTTTCATGTCTCAACATGGAAATATCAGTCTCAACATGGCTTCCCGGGTCCTTTCTTCCTATTATCGTGAAAGTCAAAAAACGTCCTGGAGGCCCCAAAGTGAGATGAAGGGGGGGGTGGGGGAGGAGACTGTGCCCAGGGGTGACCGGGTCATTTCTTGCTCTGACCTCACAAGGAGCCACTGTGAGATCATCTCAAACCCCCGCTATATAAGCAAGTGGCCGAGGGTGGGCTTTTGTCCATAAGTACAGGAAGCTCTTGGTGGTGACCTGTCGGACTCCCAGCTAGTTAGCGCGTTTGGTGGTTGGTGGTTGGTGTTTGTGGTGGTTTGCTGTTGGTTTTTTGATTTGGGTTTTTTGTTTGTTTGTTTGTGTTTTGCTTTTTGGTTGTTTTGTTGTTCTGTTTGGGTTTGTTATTTTTTTTTAAGGTAGCATCCTTAGTGGGTGTTCCGGCTTAGGATGCATAGAGAGTGTAGTGAGAGTAGCGTAGTGGCGCAGGGGCCCAGCTCCTGCTACGAGTCTGCCCTCACGGACCAGTACCGTGTCCTGAGGGCCATTGGGGAGGGGAGCTTCAGCCAGGTGGTCCTGGCCCGCCATCTCCTGACCGGGGTAGAGGTGGCCGTGAAGGTCGTGCGGAAGACAGAGAAGAACCAGAGCGTGCTCTGCGAACGGGATCGGTTGATGGCCCTGGAACACCGACACCTGATCCAGCTGTTCCAGGTCATCGAGACCACCCAGAACCTGTACCTGGTCATGGAGCACGCAGGTGGGGGACAGCTCCGGCAGTTCATCCCGCGGGAAGGTGGCATACCGGAGGAGAAGGTGCGCGCAGTGTTCAGGTCCATGGTGCGCGTCGTGCACTACTGCCATCAGCAGGGCGTGGCGCACCTGGACCTGAAGCCAGAGAACTTCGTGGTGGACGCCGGGGGCCACGTCAAGCTCATCGACTTCGGGCTGAGCCTCGGCGTCAGGCCTGGGCAGCAGCTGACCCAGTTCAGGGGCACTCTCCAGTACTGCGCCCCTGAGATCATCCGGGAGCAGGGCTACGAGGGCCCCCCTGCGGACGTCTGGAGCCTGGGCGTCACCCTTTATTTCATGCTCACAGGGAGAAGGCCCTTCGTGGCCAGCACCGACAGGCGGCTGGAGAAGCTGGTGCTGCAGGCAAGCTACGACATTCCCCCGCACGTGTCCAAGCGAGCTGGCAGCCTCATCCAGCAGATGCTGAGGGTGGACCCCAGGCAGAGGCCCACCCTAGAGCAGGTACTGGGGCACCCGTGGCTGAGCCAGGGCCAGGACCCTTCACCCTGCCGTCCCAGCGAGCCACTGCCCAAGCGGCCCGACCCCGCCATCCTGACCATCATGTTTGACATGGGCTTCGATCCCTATAAGACCTGGCTGTCCCTGGCCAACCGCCAGTTCGACGAGGCCATGGCCACCTACCATCTTCTGCAGCACCAGAGAAGCCAGGGGGCGGGCTGCGAGCTCCAGGCCAAGCCTGTGCATCATCGGGTGGTTGGGCCTCGCCCGGGCCCCTCGGTGGGTCCTCCGGCTACCCAGCCCAACAAGTGCACCAGTGCGCCTGCCCTCCTCTTGCCCTGTGGGCCTCCGCTGCCGCCGCCGCCGCCACAGCAGCAGCCCGAGGAGGCCAAGGCCTCAGTGCAGAAGGGCGCTGCCCGAGCCAGTGCCAGCGTGCCGGCCATCCCTCTGCGCTTCCTCCCAGGGAAGACGCCCCCGCCCCGCCCAGCCTCCCAGCAGGACTCTGGGCCCAGCCCTGCTGGGCGGGTAGCAGAAGGTGAGGGCTCCCGGGGCACCTCCACGCGGCCAGCCCCTGACAGGCGCAGGGGCTGGAGGCGGGTCACCAGGAGGATCGCCACCGGCCTCCGTCGACTCTGCTGCTGCCTTCCGTGCCTCCACGGGCCCGCCTCGAGGAGCAGCGCGGCTCCGAGGGACGGAGGCCACAGACCCCCGAGGGGCCCCCATAAAGTGCTTCCAGACGTCGTGCCCACGTGAGACAGGCAGCCCGGCGCACAGCTGGAGGACCCCAGAGCTCTGAGCGTCCCGGCAGCACCGCGCGGCCATGGCCAGGGAAGCAAGCGGACTCGGCTTCCAGAGTGAGGCGTGCCAGCCAACAGGCCCAGGCTTCTCCCAGCGGATTCCACCCAGGAGCGCGTCCCCCGCCATCCACCAGGACTCTCCTCTGCCCCCACCTGCCAGAGACACCAGAGACTTTCCCCAGGACACTCCCCCCACTCGGCCCCCTCGCCCCCAATCGGGCTCTTCTCTGCCAGAGCAGAGATGGTTCTTAATAAATTTCTGTTTCTCACAAATTGCATGGTAAGATGGATGTTCCGATGATTTATTTAAAAAGAGAAACGTTCAGAATAGGAGGAGGATGGAAAAAAGAGGGAGGCCTCAGGGCAAGGGCAGGAGCCCAGCAGCCATCCTGTGCAAGGCTTGGACCGAGGTGCCTCCCCCTCCCTGTCCGGTGTCCATAGAGACTCCTGCCCCTTGAGCCCTTGTAGAATGGGACTCAGGCCTTGGGCCAGTGTAGGCAGGGGGACTTTTCCTTAATTCCATTTGAGCTGGTTGCTTTGGTGGCAAAGAATCCCTCTCCTGGTCTCCAGGCCCCTCCCTGAGGTGTGTGGAGAGGGTGGGTGGCAGCTGTTGGAGAAGATGCGTGTCAAGGCTTTGGAGACTTGTCCAGAGTGTTCTGTGGCATCCTCTCCGTATTCTCACCTGTGGTCCAGTCAGAGGTGGGTCAGGAGGGCAGGCGTGGGCCTGCCAGCAGCAGTGGCTGGGTGCTTTGCTACATGCCAGGCAGCCTCTGCAGCCCAAATCTCTTGCTCACTGCCAGAGGTCACCGAGTGTGACCACATGGGATGTGGGGACTGAAGATGTGAAACCGTCTGTCCCAGTGTTGCCACTCACATCAAAGGCAGGGCACCCACATGAAATTGCTCTTCTCTTTGGGTCCTAGGGGCCCTGAATTTTGTAAAGTGAAAGTGCGCACACAGAGAACAAGAAACCCTGCAGCCAGTCAGGCTGGGAAGCTGTGCCCCTGGGAGGCCTGCTGCCTCCCGAGGCCTGGGACTGGCACAACTGCTCTGGCAGTTTCTTCCTGCCCTTCCCCTGAATGGGCAGAAAGGGACACCTAAAAAAAAAAAAAAAAAAAAAAAAAAAAAAGTATGTCCCAATTTGTCTCACAAATTGCACATTAAGATCGATGTTCTGATGATTCTTTTAAAAAGAAAAACAGGTTTAGAGTAGAAGGAGGAAGCAAAAATGAAGAAGGCCCCAGGGCAAGGCTCTCCCATCCTGCCAAAAGCCAGGCTGTGTAAGCCAGCTTGGTTTCCCATCACATTACACCTTTTTCTTCTTTTTTTGGTATTGGGTTTGAACACAGGGGTGCTCTGTCATTGAGCTCTTGCCTCAGCTCTTTTTATTTTGATACAGGGTGTCACTAAGTTTCTAAGGGTCTCATCGGTTTGCTGAGGCTTGTCTTGACCTCGGGGTCTTTCTCCCTCAGCCTCCAGAGTCACTGGGATTATAGATGTGCACCACTGTGCCCAGTTTTACTCTTTGTTTTGGAGTGGTATATTTTCCCTCTGTAGGATGTTAATGTTCCCAAGGCTGCTTTAAGAAGTTTCTTTATTGTATGAGAGGTGATTGAAAACTGTCAATCATGGATCTGGCAGTCCGTGCTCATGAGCTTAAAGACTGTTCTGATTACGATAATTACATTTTTATGAATATCCTACCTAGAGAGTAACAATTTTACTATGTCAGACTACACCACACAAAGATGCATCAATTTCATCTGCAATGAAAAATAGAGCCTAATAGCACAGTTATATTTATATGATAGTCAAACATCAAGATGCAACATCAGTACTTCAACTAAAAGAATTCTGATCATTATTTAACCTTGAGATGATTAAAGGTGAAGGCTTATCAGCTTTCATGTTTTACATTTTTCATGGTTTTTGCAGTTTTGATTTTTTTAAAGTCCATAATTAACACTGATTAACATTTGGATTCACTCAATCCCAGTGATATGGTGGCAAAGCAAAAACAACAAAAAAGACCAATAGGTATGATTAATGGTCAAAGAGAAAGTATTAGGCAATTATAAAGCACAATTATGTTTCGGGTACAGCAATGCCATACCAACTAGGTTTCTCTTTTAATCAGCCAAGTTTCTTCGACTACAACACAAATTATGGATAGCATATTTAGGTTTGATGTTATACATACATATTAGTTTAACACACACAAAAAAGACTATTTAATTATTATAGATAGTGGCCAGAGCTTCTTTGTGGTGGTATGAGAACCAGCAGTCTCTTGCATCCCCTACAATAGCCTGTGGGAAATGCAAATTCCCCACACCTATTGAATGAGAATTTCTAGTGGAGGGCACAGATCACAGGACACTGTCCTAACAAGCCATCCTGGTGGTCCTCCGAGGTTTGAGAACCAGTGCTCCAGCATCATGGAATGTTTTCTCCTGGCTCCAGTACAGATGTGAAGCATGGCAGCTGCTGGCCCACAGCACTGTTGGTATTCCTGTGAACAGCTACGAATATCGGCTTTGGCCAGGGAGCCCAAATGAACAGGTTGTTTTGGCCAAGTCTGAGGTCAGATGCCTCTCGCTGGATTTTCTCTTCTCTTTCAATCTTCTCAGGTCACAGTTTCTTCCCATAACTAGTCATAATTGTTAGTCCATCATCCGTGGTAGAAGAGATGGTTATGATGCCCTTCATAATGTCAAAGGATTTCCCACCCTGAATCCCTGTTGATGCCCCCCTGTTGTTACCAACCACTTCCTTGAAGTCATTTGAGCTGCTTAAAATCTTTTACCATCAAAGAAGATGCTCTCCTATATTTCTCCTATTAGGCAGGGTCCTCACTATCACCTTTCGATAGCACCATGAGTCAAAATTGTTTACCAGAACTCATTAGGAAGTGGTACAGACAGAGGCCACCCTTGGCAAGCACTCAATTAAGAAAAATCCCACAGCAGAACAGTCAGTCCTGAGTGCTGACGCCCACTGACCAGATCTGAACAACGCTTTCCCTACATGATTTTTCTTTGGCAGAGAGGGAATGTATCATCAGAGTTTGGTGATAGCTATAATTGCTTTTTATTGTGGTAAAAATCTCATAACATAAAACATACTGTCTTAACCCTTTTGGGGAGGGATTGAACTACAGATTGAACCCAGAGGTGCTTTACTACTAAGCCACATCCCCACCTTTATTTTTTATTTTGAAACAGGGTCTCATTAGGTTGCTGAGGCTGGCCTTGAACTAGAGATCCTCCTTCCTCAGCGTCCCTGGTCTAGTGGCTGAGATTACAAGTGTGTGCCAGCTTATCTTAACCCTTTTTAAGTGTGCAGTTGGTAACATTGAGTATATTCACATATTTACAGTCGCCAAACCATTTCATCTTGCAAAATTGAAACTCTATATCCTTCAAAGAAATATCTCCTCTTTCCTTCTTATCTCCAGACACCAGCAGCCACCATTCAGCTTTCTGTTTCTATGAATTTTATTTCTTTAAATATCTCATAAACGTGGAATCACAAAGCATTTGTCTTTTCTTTTTCTTTTTCTTTGTTTTGGACTGGTTAATTTCAGCATAATGTCCTCAAGACTTATCCTTTAGATAATTTTAAAGGAAAGTATTTTAGAGACAAACAGCATCCTAACGAAGCAGCACACGTGGTACAGTGCTAACTGTACAGAGCAAATAAATATGACAAGTGAAGACCATTTTTTTGGTGATTTAACCTTTGTTATTTCATATTTTCTTTCTCTATGAATATACTATTTTCAATGCCTGGTACAAGGGTCGAATGTGTAGAACAGTGGTCTTGGAGCCTGAATGTAAAAATAGAATTTCCCTGGCTTCTAAGGATTTTTATCTTTTCGAGTCTGAGGTGAGCCCAGGAACATGCATTTCACAGGCACTGCTGGGGACTCTGGTGCAAGTGGTTCTTCATTTTTGGTGTGAGAAACACCAAGAGTCTAAGCCAGAGGTGAGGGTGACCATCTTCCTGTGGATCCTCACGAGGCATTACTTTGAATACCACTGAGTGCATTCTGCCTAGTTCCAGAGGTCTTCTTGTACTTGCCTCAGCACCCCACCTCTGCAGAAAAAAGGACATCAGCTCCTGAAACCCGAGCAAGATGTAGCGCTGACCTCTGAATTTCAGCTGAGCTCATCCCACATCTTCTTATTAGTGGGAAGATGCTAAAAACGTTTGTCAAATGAATGAGGACAATAAGGGTAAAAATTCAATGATAAGAGTGTGACTGACATGGTCAGAGTGAGGCTTAATCTTGGCCTCCTTTTACCCAACATAAAAGCTGTGAGATCTTGATTGACCAATTCCCACATCTCAGTGTTGTTAATCCTGCATCTGTGTGATGGAGAATTGGTTTCTGCCTCCTGCAGAGGACTGCTCTGGGGTACAAATGAGGTAATGTATGGAAAAATGCTTTGAAATTGTGGAGGCACTTATTTCAATTTTGTTGAATATGAATATGACTGTCTTTCTGTTCTAACCTCATTTCCCCTGTGAATAAGTGCTAGGTTGTATGACTGCACACAAGGTCTACTTCGGTCTTTTACAAGAAAGCAAATCCTATTATTTGGTATTTTTAAAAGCCACATGGCTTTTTGAACTCTATGGAGAGGAAAAAAGAAATTCATTATTACAAATTTATGATATGAGTCGTAGGAATACCCCACAAATAATGGGCAGTACAAAGGATGGGAGATACACCCGAGAGCAAATTAACTATTCACATTGCAGCTCGACTGCCATGGGGACTTGTAGAAATCTGCAACTGTTCAGTGAAATGACATTTGAATTTTAGCAGCTCCTCTGATATCACCTTAAAAGGTAGCAAATATCTGATAAGATGAGCTGAAAAGCATGTGAGTGTAATGTCCCTTTTAAAACCTTAAGGCAAGGTTTATAACCACCCCCCAAACTGTAAAGAATGGAAAGATTTAGATTGCATTTAAGAAGCAGTGTGCCTCAGGTGACAATTACTGTGTGTGACTAGAGCCAGACCATGGCCCAGTGAGGGAAATAAGGAGTTTTCCAGGAGGCTGTGTTTATTCAACTGAACCTACTGTCTTTTACCTAAGATCAGGTCTTTCCTTCTTTTGGTTTATTAACATGTTCTTGCTTTTATGAAATGTCAGAATTTTGGAGTTTGAATTCTAGATCCACTCAAGACAAGTGGCTGGAGGCAAATCTCTAATCCATGCAGGTTTTGATTTCTCTATGTGTAAAGACAGAAAGATTAGCAACAATATTTGCAAAAACTATACCTCAAATTGTAGTGCATATTAGATGATCAATAATTAGTGGTGGCTATACAAAAAATAAAGACAACATGTAAGTTTGTAATTTAGGCAAGTAGAGTAATTTAGGTAGAGTGTTTTGAAAGTATAAAATTACTGTTTTCATTTCTATGTTACATGTTTTTCCTTTTTTCCCTGAGGGCCTATTTGGGACCTATCCATACCTTTGCTCCAAAAGCAAATCTCTAAGGAGCAAGTGTAAGGAGGAATTTCCCCTTTAATGTGAATGGCCAACCACACAGCCCCGTGTTGATGGTGAGGAACATTCCAGAACCAGTGGTAGAACAGCATTGTGCCTACTGATGGAGGTTTTTGTTGGATCCAGAATTTAAACTTACAGCCTTAGTTTTAGAACTTGGACTTAGACCTTTCTAGTACATAATGCATATCTTTCTATTCCCAGTGCTTGATAAATCATAGTTTTTCAATCAAAGTTTGTTGATTGTTTGAGTGGATAAATGTTCAATTGCTCCATGAAGCATGTGGGTCTTCCCAACTATGTGCTGCTATGTGGTCCATGAACTATCTGAAAAGCATTTTTTCATTTTTCTTTTAAAACCAATTTTATTGGTGATTATAATTATATATATTAGCAGGAGTCATTGTTCTATATTTGTATATGCACATAGTATAACGTTATAATTTAACCAATAAATAGATGGCACTTTCAGTGAGTGATGTTTAACTTATTAAAAAAGACAGAAAACAGGAAGAGGGTGGGAGTCCCTCATGATTAAATATACTTATGCTAAGTCCATACTGGATATTCCAGGTATTCTGACAGGTGTCTTACTGGTCAAAATTTAAACTACATTTGAGCTTGATGTCTAATGCTATCCAGACTTGTTTCGCAGACACCTAAAAGGTCACACATATTTCCCTAGCTGGGTCACATTGTGGGGACTTTGATTCTAATACAGTATGGACAGCTCATTGACCAAATTATTTTAGAATATTTGCAGTACCCACTCTGGGAGTACAAAGGAAGCAAATACTTTGCCCTCTCCTTTCTGTCCTCATGTCACTCATGGGAAGTTGGTGGCTTAAGAAAGTGTTTAAAACATTCACTTTTTAAAAAGCTGAGGAAGGCAATCATGAAAGGAGACTCAGGTTTTGTGAGACCCAAAGCTATAGACAATTTAACATTTCCTGGTCAAGAAGTATTAACTGAAGATCATAACTAAAAAATCAGACACTAAAGTCTTTAATTAGGAGGATGCCCTTTGCAGGTGAGGTCCCAAAGCTTGAACTTAATTAGCTTCTTAAAAAACACACCTTGTGATAATGGAAGCAGCATTTTAAATCAAAGGGATTTGTGCTGTAATATTGATGGAAGGAACATTTAAAATACTTACAGTAAGAGAAAGACATATATGCTAAAAGTAGCTCTAGAGAGAGGCACTAAATGCCAAGTGTTCAGAGTGGAGGAAGGGGGCTGTCAGGTTGCCAGGGGAGGAACTACTCTTAACTAACTTGACAGCTGCATGTCCAGGAAGCCGCTGATGAATTGGAATGTTTAGGGAACTTGCAGTCCTTGAATTTGCTTTTCATCAAAACCAAAAAGACAAAATTTTCTTATAAAATCGGCCAAAATTTTCTTATAAAAATTTTAAAAAATCAATGTAATTCAGCCATTGAGAAGGCAGGAAAAAGAAGAGCAAGTAAGTTACTTAAAGAAGGGGGAAGATAAGGGCTCCCCTCTTTGGTAGAAAGCCCTCTGTTGGTTGGGTGGGTGGAGCTGCACCCATATGTAGTGAAATGGCTGCTGGTCTCCTAACTGCCACTCAGAGGTCACTGGACACATACAGATTTGGTGGGCACGCCCTTTTGTTTTCCGAGAAGTTGGCACATGGTAAGTGCTCACTCAAAATGCACTGAATGGATGAACAAACCAAATAAGTGAGTCCAGTTTGAACAACAAGCCCAATTTTGAAAGATTCTGTAATTAAATTTTGTCAAACTTCTTTGCAATGGGAATTTCTTTCTGAATATGTTCTAGGTTTGATGGCAAAGGATTAGGAAATGCAATGGAATTAACTTTTACTCAGTGCCTAACATATGCTAAATATTTTGCCTGATGTTTGTGTATTTAAGTGTTTTAATAATTTTGCAGTTGAGGAAATGAGCCAAAGAGCTTCAATAACTTGTTTGTGGCCTCTCAAGGAGCAAGTGTCAAGAGCCAGGATTCGGATCCAGGTTTGTGTATGCAGGGCACAGTCTCTGACTCTCTGACCTCTCCTTCAGTCTTTTCTAAACAGCAAATGGGAAAGATGCAAAATAGTGACAGAGTAGGGAGGACAGTAAAGATGGGAGTGTGTGTGGGGATTACACTGCCTGTCCATGTAGTGTGCTTGCCTTGTAAGCACTAAGGCCCTGGGTTCTAATCCCCAGCACCATACACACACACACACACACACACACACACACACACACAAAATAATAAATAAATAAATAAATAAATAAATAAATAAATAATAAAATGTCCATTTGTGTCAGGCACATGCCTGTAATCCCAGCAGCTCAGGAGATTGAGACAGGAGGACCACAAGTTCAAAGCCAGCCTCAGCAATTTAGCAAGGCCCTAAGCAACTCAGTGAGACCCTGTCTCTAAAATACAAAAAAGGCTAGAGATGTGGCTCTGTGGTTAAATGCCCCTGGGTTCAATCCCCGGTACCCACACCCACCTCCAAAAAAAAGTCCATTTGTAAAGTGGAGGGCTGGTCTGGCTAATCTCTAGTGAGATGACCAAAAGTCCCAGCTTGCCAGAGCAACCCCCATTTTTAACTGCTCTGCCTCAGCAACTGCTCCTAGCAACCCAACCACTCAGAAGTGTTCCACTATGGACTGTGAGTTCTATAGCCACCCTTTTATGGTTCTTTCTGGCTCTGAATTTCTGTGACTTCAGATTGAACCTGATAATATCTCTGACTGAAGCAGTGAGTTTTCATTTTCCAGGCCTGTGAGGTACAGGATCTCACCTGGAGGTTGCTTTGCATTTCTGATACAGGCTTTTCTTCTGCTAGTGCTCCTTTCCTTTAAAAGTACACTTGTAAATTCCCTTCAAGCAGATTTGGTTCCAGTTAATTTGGAATTGTTACATATTTGTTTCCTGCTTCCTATCAGCGGTGGCTACCACTGAGTGCCCACCTAAGTAGTGAGTGCACCATATTGTTTAACACACATATTGATGCTATTATTTCTTCACTTTATAGATATGAAGTGACTTGGAAGAAAAAGATGGAGCAGGTAAATGTCTTTACCACTCTGCTATACTGATATGTATATACAGGATACACATACACAGCAGATAATTTAAAAAATCACCAGGCTTCCTAACTTCCCAGGGGCATTTCCTAGATTTGTCAGTGTCCATGTTAGCCTTTGTAATTTCTTCTCCGCTTCCACTATTCATTTTACAGACTGAATAAGATGCAGGTTCTTCAGAAAAACAAACAAGAAGGAATAAGCAAGGAGCTGCTATGACTGCATGAGTGTTTTACCTATTTGTGTTGATCTTTTTCTTCTCCTTTTTGAGTGTGTCTTTTTTTTTTTATCACAGTATAAAACAAAAAACAGGCATTTACTTTTTTGCGTATTTACATAGATGATACTTAAAGAAAAACCACCAGTCGACAATGTATCATTCTGTTTTTATTTATTGTCCGGCTAACTTACAAAGACGCAGATGTCTAGGGTAGATTCTACCCTACCATTTAAACTTTCCTGATGACATAGATACCAAAATGTGTCTATTACACAGTGCAGTGGTATGAAAAAAACCATTTTTCTTCCTCTACAGTCCCTAACTATAAGCAGGGAAAAACTAATTTCATACCAAAACATTTTGGGCATTTGAACAATCATCCCATTTCTGCTACTAAAATAACAAAATGGGTATTACAAGTTAAAATATAAAGGCCTAAGAGTTTTTACAAATATGCAAATAATCTGCTACTTAGACATAAAAAAATTGATGTCTTTTAAATCACAAAGTAAGGCACCATTGGATTAAACATTTTTTCTCAGCTTCTTACTAAATAAAATGCATAGTGAAATAAATACCAAACACTGAATTTTAATACTGTAATACATTTCAGTATAAAATGATACATGAATGTTAAAATACCGTATTGCATCTTGAATACATTTATCTGGAAATTTTATGGAAAAAAACACATGTAAGCTCTGATTACAGTACAGAAGAAAATACTCGTTTTTGTGATTTGCCAGAGTCTGAAGATTTTAGCATAGAACTTATTCAAAGTTTTGGATACAATTAGGTTGCTAACTTTCAAAGTAAGTGTGTAGGTGTATTAATGAAATATTGCCTTAAAAATACAGTCTAAAACATCTCTATTCTCGATGAATGGCAACTTTGAGCTGTGACCCTGTTTTAAACTTTAGAAAGGTGCCTGCAAAGTTGAGGTACATGAGGGATTATTTAATCCCTGCTATCCCTTACAAAACTTGGACCTACTTTTTTAAGGTCAGAATTTCCTCCACATTTAGAAGCCCAAACTTCATTTTTTGTGCAGTGGGTCACTGGGCTCTATTATGGGATGTTTTTCACAATTGTCAACAGATTGAAAATTCAAAATAAAATGATACTGCTAAATTACCAAAATGTTAGAGATTTTAAATCAACAAGCTTGTTACACCTTTATATTTCTTGATTCTCTTCGGGTAAAGAGCCTCAAGAGACTGTGTGGACGATGACAGAGGAGAGGGGAGAAAACAAGTTCTCTGATGTACTAAGCCTGGGACTTTGGCAAGAAAAGTTATAAAAATACAATATATTCAAATCAGTAACTTCATAATTTATTAGACATTCCATTTATTAGAACTCTAAGTTCTGTTTTTATATAAATGAACCAGATATTTATTCTATAAATAGGAATGCATTGTTCAAATTTTTCTTTGGATTGACTTCTTGTTAGCATCTCCCAGTAATACATGAATAATACACTGAACCCATGATACAAAGTTTAGGTAGGTATGTATGTACATAGGTGGTCATGTGCTTTTAAAAAATAAGTAATGGTAATTTAAAACATAACCATATAAAACATCAACATGGAAATATTTTTTCCAACTCTATAGCTAGATTTAAGAGTCCCAGTAAAATTTTGTAAACAAAATCATATTTAAAAAAGGGCAAGTCTGGCTCTTCCTCATGGTCCTTTAGTAGAGCTTTATTTGCATAGATCTAAGAGAAAAGATTCTCCTGGATAGATTCAAAACAAATTCCCTCCCTATTTCTACTAACAAGCTCCCTAATTCACTCAACCCCATCAGCATCAGAGTTAGATATGTAGACTTTTGCCCATCAACTCCAATCTTTTTCTTTCTTCCATGATTCTGACTTGAGACCTTTCCCTGACTTTCTTCCCCTACTACCTATCCTTCCTAGCCTTTCCTGGCCCTGAGGAGTTTGCTCAGTGGGAGAGAAACAAAGGCCACTTCAAATCTGCAAGGCGGGCATCCAACTGACAATTGAATGCACAAGCCATCTGGTTCTGAGCCAGGAAGGCCTGACAGGCTTTCAGTTTCTTTCCAATGGCTTGATTCCACGTGACTGTAAACCGTTATTAGATTGATTTCTGACCTTGGTACTGTGAAGCAATACTTGTACACAGATAGAAGGGGAAGGGGAAAAATAAATGACAAAAATAAAACGTCAAGCTGTCTGCCAAACAAGATGTTGGGTCCTAACTTTTTTTTGGTGCCTCTTGAATTACTAAAGCTCAATCCTGCTTTTAAAACAAGAGGTTTTGGTACTAGTGTCCCTCTTCCAGAATTCTGCTGAACACCAGGGTAGTTCCTAGTGTTTTGAGTTCCTGAGCACTCGAAATGTGACTAGTTCCAATGGTGATGTGCTCGAAGTATAGGATACATGCTGTAGTTTGAAGATTTAGTACCAAAAAAGAATGCAAAATGTCTCATTAATAATTTTTATATAGGTTGTAGGTTGAAATGATATTTTGGGTGTCTAAGTTTAAATAAAATATACTATCATTTTACCTGTTTCATTTTACCTTTAAAAAATGTGGCAACTAGAAATTTTAAAATTATATATGGGGCTCACATTATGTCTCTATTGGACGGCTCTGTCCTAGGGCCTACCTTGGTCTGCCAAGGATTGGACATCCCTGTAACCACAAAAGCTTCATGTGAGCCCCGCTCAGCAACTTGCTTAGGCAGTCTGTGGTTCATGGAGACAGACAGGAGGCCAAGTGTGTGGCGAAAAAGGCCTGGACGAAAACAGCTCTCAGGGACTTTAATAATTATAGCCTATAGCAAATAAGCAGTGAATACTTGAGTTTGTTTGGTTGAAAGCTGGGATACAATTCATCTCTGCCCACTTTCCACAAAAGCCTATCGATCCCAGCAGCCAACACGGGCAGGCTGCAGCTGAAGCAAGCAATAGCTTTGAGAATATACACAACAGAAGCAGGTGCTTCTCTTTACTGGATCCCCCACCCCACATACGTGTACACACACATTCCCACCTCACTCCCTTCTTCCTGCCTGCCATAAGTGAAGGGGACAGGGAAGTGGAGAGCAGGGTGTGAAATTCTCCCACAGCAACATCAGAAGCAGCTCTGGAGCCTGGGTAGAGAAGAGCAGGCAAAGATCACCTTGGAATGGGAGGAAGGGGTGGGGCACCCCTTTCTCTTCGGTTGGATCCACCTTCATGAGAAAAAAAAAAAAAACAGACAAAATATAATTTTGGTTAGAAAGCTTATGTTCTTAGTGTGGACATTCTGGGATGGTGCCCACTACCTCACCCCTTATGACCAAGGCTGTAAGCTAATTGGCATGTGTAGATGAGAAAGGAAAAGTGTGGAAAAATGGAAATAAACCCTAAGATGACCCCACTGGCTACTGAGTTCCTGCACAGAGTTAACTTAGCACAAAGTTTGTGTTGATTATTGATTTAGAAAATGTGGATGAACAAAACCAAAACAAAGTACTCACCCATCTTGCACCACCCAAGAAAACCAATAAAATTATGTGTGTATTTTGCATTTAGATTCAGTTCCCCTTTTTCTTTCAAAAGTTTGAACATCTTCCAGAGTTCTCTTTGCAAATGTAATTGTTAATGACACACTGCATTCTATTATATAGAACTATACTGCAATTCACCGATCTAATCAATCGCCTTTTGTTGGGTAAGGTTAATGGGTATGAAATTATATCTCATTGTAGGTTTTTTTTGTGGTACTAGGGATTGAACCCAGGGGTGTTGTACCACTGAACTACACCCAGAAACCTTTCCATTTTTTATTTTGAGACAGGATATCTCCCAAGTTCTCCAGGCTGTCCTTAAACTTGTGATCCTCCTGCTTCGGCCTCTTGAGTCCCTGGGATTACAGGTGTGTGCCACTTCACCTGGCTCACTGTGGTTGGATTTGCCTTTTCCTAATTGACTATCGATGTTGAGCATCTTTTCATGTGCTTACTGACCATTTCTATATCTTCTTCAAAGAAAAGCCTATTCAAGTATTCAATCTATTTTGATTTTTTAAATTGCTGAACTGTAAAAATTCTTTAAGTAATCAGAATATTAGTCCCTTAATAGATAAATGATTTCCAAATATTTTCTCCCATTCTTTGGATTGCCTTTTCACTCTGCTGATGTGTTCTTTTTAAATGCTATGCACATCTTTGGGCTACCAGTGCACTGTGACTACTTTTAAAATCCAATCACATTGGAAAAAGTCATTTATCCCGCACACCTATTTTGAGGGTCTAGCAGGAGTGAGGCATGAAGTCAGGTGTTCAGATGCTGTGGGCAGGTCTGCTGGAGGGCATGTTGGTTAGGTAGTTCCATTCACCACTGCTCTGAGACTCAGTGGGCTGGCTCTGTCGGGTTCCTCAGTAGGCATCTTGACATTGACCCTACAGACTTAGGGATTTCTGAAACATTTAGGGACTTCTGAGACAGAACCTAATATCTGAGCAAGGAGAGGAAAATATCAGCTGTCCACTTCTTTGTCTCTTCCTTTTACCATCCTAACCAAATCTTTCCCTGAGCAACTGTCTGAGCAAAGGCTTATCTGGAGGGAAACCAGCCACTTGCCATGGACCCTTGACCATCAGCTGACACACCACAAATGGTTAGCACAATGAGGGCTGGCCTTGCTCAACACTGCTCAAAGGGTATTCTGTGCTGCTCAGGGCTGTCTTGGTGCCTTACCAGGCTCTGGATTTGGAGGCTGGGGCAGCTATAGAAGCAGAAGAAAACATGGTACTTGATAGTAACTTTATTTTTGTTAGATGACCTGTTATTATTATAAAATATTAAGCATAGCCAATGCTAAAAAATACTTAGAGCAAATCTACCTTAAAAAAAAGAAAAGTGGGCAGTGGATATTTGCCAATCTAAAAATATTTTAAAATGTCTACTCTATTTCAGGTTCTGTGGCACTCAAAGAATGTGCAATAGTGAGCAGAGCATTGTTCTAGTCCTCAAGTTGCTTACTTGAGGTTTGAGGAAAGAAGCGGGGGGGAGTGTTTAGCTATAAAATTAAAAAATCTAGAAGCTATTGTTTCTATTATTGATTTTAAAATACAAATTATATTTAAATTAGATTAAGAATGCTTGCAACAAGTCAGAGAAAGTATTTAGAGTCTATAAACAACTCCTTAAAGTGAATTAATTTATTAGCATGCAAGAGGAAGAAAGGCCTCTTATCAAACAGAGGTCCCTCTTTAAATGAACACATACATGCACAATCACTAGAAAGATAACTGATCCACGAGGAGAAGGCTTAATTTCCATCAAAATATTTAACTACCAATTTGTATATTCTAATTTTTTTAAAATTATAACTTTTTATTAGGCATTGCCTAGGAATGTGGTATTCCACCTAAATAAATTTTTCAAGGAATTAGTTTCTGTTTTAAGCAGCAATGCTCTCTTTATTTCTGGCATTTTTTCATGGAAATTTGCCCCAAATATTTTCTAACACTTTGAATTTTTCAACAGAGGCACAAAGCACAATTTGACTCATTTAATTTAACCTGTAGAAATATACTCTGTAGAAACTCTG
Organism: Glaucomys volans; assembly: GCA_020662805.1. Taxonomy (NCBI): domain Eukaryota; kingdom Metazoa; phylum Chordata; class Mammalia; order Rodentia; family Sciuridae; genus Glaucomys; species Glaucomys volans. The sequence continues at coordinate 805,977 of JAJEJO010000123.1, read as the reverse complement.
AGTTCCTAGTTTCTCCTCTGACCGGAGACTGACACTCATCAGTTCTTCCTGACTCAGTGATTTCGCTTCTAACTGTTCTTCACTTCAACTGTTAGCAACTGCTCTAAGAGTGGGAACCAACAACCAAAAATTAAGAATTGTGTGTTAAGAAAGAATCAGTGGGCTGAGAGTGGTGGTGCATGCCTGTAATCCCAGTAGCTTGGGAGGCTGAGGCAGGAGGATCTCCAGTTCAAAGCTAGCCTTAGCAAAAGTAAGGCACTAAGTAACTCAGTGAGACCTTGTCTCTAAATAAAATACAAAATAGGGGAGGGTGTGGCTCAGTGGTTGAGTGCCCCTGAGTTCAATCCCTGGTATCCACCTCTCCCCCCAAAAATCAGTGAGCTGAGTGTGTGTAAGGTGCTCTTCCAGGGAGTAAGGACAAGGCTGAAGATGTGGAGACCATTATTTGACTTGCTCAATTTGGTTTTGAGGTGAAGGCTGCTACAAGTCTGAACCTCATCGGTGATATTTGTATATCTCATGCTAATTCTTTCTTTCTCTCTCTCTCTCCCTCCCTCTCTCCTTCTTTCCTCTCTCTCTCTTTCTCCTTTCTTTCTTTCTTTCTTTCTTTCTTTCTTTCTTTCTTTCTTTTCTTTCTTTCTTTCTTTCTTTTTTTTTTTTTGCGGTGCTGGGGATTGAACCCAGGGCCTTGTGCTTGCAAGGCAAGTACTCTGTCAACTGAGCTATATCCCCAGCCCTTCTTTTCTTTTCTCTTTTCTTTTCTTTTCTTTTCTTTTCTTCTTTTCTCCTTCCTTCCTTCCTTCCTTCCTTCCTTCCTTCCTTCCTTCCTTCCTTTCTTTCTTCTCTCTCTCTCTCTCTCTCTCTCTCTCTCTCTCTCTCTCTTTCTTTCTTTCCAGTGCTGGGGATTGAACCCAGGGCCATGCACATGACAGGCACTACTACTGAACTACATCCCCAGCTCCTATGCTAATTCTTTCTTAGTCCTGTCACAGTATTTATTGTTGTGAAATTCCAGTGTGTCCATTTTCCCTTCTTCACATTTCTCGGACAGGGGAAAATGATTTACTTCTTTACAGTATATATTAGCAAACAACCAGAAATGATCTAAATGTCCAATAATGGTGAATCATTGTATGCTAACCTGGACGTCTATGGAATAAAAGCCATGTGGTAAAATGGGGAAGTGTTTACTGAGCAATCTTATAAAAATCCTATCGTCAAAAAACCGTACACTGTCAGTATAACTATATAGAAAATCAGAGCTATATGGAGAAGAATGGGAAGAAAAACTAGTAAAATGAAAATATCTGCTCTGTGGAGAGATTATGGATATATTTAAGATTTTTAGATGCTCTATAAAGCTATGGTTATAATACATCCAAAATATCAAGGGAGTTGACAGTGAGTTTTTGCTATAATTAGTAAGACATTTTGCCAGTCTCAAAACTTGTAGGAATAAAATATGGCTCTCCTTTCACTTTGTCTCAGGAAGATCAAAATGGGAGAAGAATGGTCAATGAAGAGAAAGAGTAGAATTCAATCCTGGCAAACCAAAGGTCTCTGAGCTTGTCATGACACATAATGGCAATTCTTCCTCATCCCCTTTCTGAGTATCTATAGCCTCCTCACTGCAAGTGCAAGGGGAATTCACCAGGATTTAGATGACTCCAAATCAGGGTCTCTGGGTCAGAGGCTTGAACTTCCTACTAATTCCATGCATAACCCAGGCTATCCAAGTATGAATTTGCCAAAAGCCCTGGCAGAAATACTCACTCCGGCTTTCATTTCTTGCCAATTTACTGGGATAAGTCTTGGTCGTTGGTACATATGGCTCTGGAGGTGGCAAATCAGAAATCGGATGGAAGTAGAATCTGCTTTCCCACTCATCTGGAGGAGAAACAAAGAGGATCTTCAGCAACAGACAATCTGCTACAGACTTACATAATGAAAAGCACAGAACGAAATATAGAGAGAACTGAAGAAATCGGTTCTAGTTTTATGTCTAGAAATTTACAGAAAAGCCAACAATGTGACAAATGTCACTGATTAGCACACTGATAAAATATACTGGTCTGCAAATCAGTATTTTGTTTTGTTTTTTCCCCAGTGCTGGAGATGGAACCACAAAGAGAATTTAACTAGGGTGATGATGTGGTGCACACTTGTAATCTCAGCAACTCAGGAGGCTGAGGCAGGATTGCAAGTTTGGGGCCAGCCTTAGCAACTTAGTGAGACCCTGTATCAAAATAAAAAATAAAAAGGGCTGGGGATGTAGCTCAGTGGTAGAGTACCCCTGAGCTCAATCCCCAGGACCAAAAACAAAACAAATAAACAAACAAAAAAACTAGAGTGATTAGGATCCAGCCAGAGCCTCTCAGGAGCTGGGGGCTAAGGTATAGGACACCTTTCTTCCCATGGTGGGACCAAGAACAACTGGGACTACTCTGATAACATGATAGACTGAAGCAGCTTAGTAGCTGCAGGCCACTGGACCTCTTACCTACAGCCAACTATTTAGAAATATAGATAACAATTAGGTAAGCCACAAAAATGATTCTTTTCAAAATTCTGGAATCTCTGGAAAGTTAATCAAAATGAAACTCAAGCAAGGAACAAGTTATAGAAAAATGATCTGCCTTTCTGGGAAGTAGAGGAGGAGGATTACTATTTTTTTTTTTAAACAATACCTTTATTTATTTATCTCTATGTGGCACTGAGGATCCAACCCAGTGCCTCACATGTGCTAGGCGAGTGCTCCACCACTGAGCCACAGCCCCAGTGAGGATTACCGTTAACTATTAAAGGTGAAGTTGTAGTGGACCCTAAAATGGTTAGTTACATCAGTGCACTGTGGTGTGAAAATGACAATGGATGAAGAAACGTTAACTCAAACACGCAAACACCACGCACCTTCACAGGAGGAGTCTTGGAAGCCATTTCTAATTGATGTTGATGGTGGTGGTGGGGGAGGCACCCCAGCACCAGGCCTGTCGGGAGGAAGAGGTGGCCTGGGCCCGCCCCTGGGACTATCAACTCCACTCCTGGACGGCAACTGGGGGGTGGCAGGCAGGGCCCGAGATGTGCTGCCATTTCTGCTTATTGGAGGTGGCGGCGGGAGGGGACCTAGGGCAAAAAAGAAGATGACATTTAGTGTAATACTGCCTTACATCCCATATTGTTATTGTGTTCACCATCAATATGCAACTAATGACTGCCTACTGGATACACGCCCTCTAACTAGTGAACATGGAGAAATGGTGGACTTTCCAGGATGTGACAAATGACATATATAAACACACAAATGCACATTGGGACACATGTGTATGTGGAAGGAGTACATACTGAGAGCTAAACGGCTGTTTGGCTTTGAGTTCACCAAGGCTGGAGATGATACAGTGAAACTGAAAACAGGTGATAATTAAAAAAAACGTTTTATAATCCTTTTAAAGAGCTATTGAATTAATCACTTTGACATCATGAAGGAATTAAAAAAGAGTAAGAGAGTTATGAAGTTATTTTAGGTCTTCAGAAGAACTGATTTCTTTAAGGGCACAGTGTCACTGCTAACCACATGGCATGTTTCTATGGTGCATATGATCCATTTCCAGGAAGAAGAGGCATCTGGAAACCAGTCATCCTGAGAATAGTTGGTGTTCCTTCTCGGTTCTTCCTTTCTGAGCAAGCAGATGAGCACAGGGACTGGTCAACAGCTAATCAACATCCCTGACTCTAGGTGGGGTCCTGCCCCCTAAGCCAGCTGCTATCCTGTGGAGCTTGATTCCTGGTCTACACAGAGTGCCAGGTAGCCACTTTTCTCACAGCACTTTGCCAGGAGTAATTAGTCAAAAATCAAGTTACAAGTACTATCTAAACAGTATTTGAAACTGTTTTTTAAAAATTCAATGATATGGTATAACCAGAAAATTTTAAGTTCCCAGAAAAAAATTCAAATTCTTTTTGATGAGAAACCCATCTTGTTTTTTTTCCCCCTTATTTCAAATACAGCAGCTATTTGGGTAGTGAGTAAATTTTAAAAATATAAAACTTGAGCATTTTCTCATGTAAATCAAAGTGGCCTTAGCAATTATTCCTGATTTTCAGTACAGCATTTCTCCTGTAAGATGCTGATGTTTTATGTAAATACAGTCTATGGCACTATAAAGACAGCTATTTCATTCCTATAGATTCAGAATGTGACTTAGGGACCTTGAATTGAACAACCTGCCCACAGCAGATATTCCGACAGAAAGTCCGGGCTCAAACAGTTGATGGGGGTGGGAGGCACTGCCCAGTGCTGGCTGTTCTCTCAAGGAGTCTTCCATGTCTCACTGTGTGGCATTTATTGCCCCATCTGCTCGTCACTGCTGGAGTCCCCGCAGCAGGATTTGATTTACTGGAGGAAAAGTGTCTCACATGCTGTGGGTTTAACTTCACTGGGGATACCACCCCCTGCCTGCCATTAAATGCAAACTAGACTTCCATTGTTATGGAGATAGGCACTATGTAACTTGGTCATCTTCACCTTGTTTTTGCTTCTTAAGTAAATTACCAATTAATATGACTACTTGCCACAAAATAAGATAACCTCTATACACAATCATTTAATTCTTACAACCCTGAGAGGTATAGGGACAGCAGACAAGGCCTGAGAGGTTTTAGAAGCTTAAAAGGCTTAAGTCAGGAAGCTAATGAGTGGAAGAGCCAGGATTTAATTTCAAATCTGTCAAATTCTAAAGTCAGTAAAACCAAACCACATTTCAAAATACAGATGGCTCTTGATGACTTCTTATATTCTCCTCGTGGTATGTAAACTGGTAGAATTTCCTGGAAGACAACCTGGCAGTACCTATGAAATCCATGGTTTTTGATGCATAACCATTGATTCAGAAATTCCATCTCTAGGAATTCATCCAAAGGAAATATATAGAGATGTGCACAAGTATTTAGCTACTAGGATCCATCCTTGCATTATTTGCAATAGCAAAAAACCAAATATGGCTCACATGACCAAGGGAGGAGACTGGGTAAGTAAATCAAGGTACATTTGTAGAATCTAATATCATGTAGCCATTAAAGGTTAAGGTGTAGAAAATTAATTATATCAGAAAATGTTAGGGATATTGTTAAAAGGCAAAATATCACCTAATATATATAGTATGACACCAATGTTGCAAAATATGCATATATGTACATTAAAAAGATTGAAAATATATGTATAAAATGTTACCAGTGATTATTTCTGGATGGTGGAAGGATTACAGGTTTTTATTTTCTGTATACTTTCCTCTATTTCTAACTTTAATAGATATAACTTATGTATTCAAAATAAACAATACATGTTATATGTCACTGCCTATCGTATTTTGAACGAGATTTAATCTGTTCATTCATCATTTGGTAGATCCAAGCAAAAAGGTTTGCAACCACTTTGCAAGAAAATCCACAGAAGTTGGATGAAAAGAAAAATGTCACGTTTTATGCATTTAACTACCTGATTTCATTTGTTTATGGCCGAAACCTCAACGAGATGCCATTACGTCTAGGAATTTGATTTAATGGACTAGTAATTTTTCAATATTTGTAGTGTACTCTCCATGATGTAGTGTTTTAAAGGAATGGTTCTCAAATTTTGCTGCACATTATAGTCTCTGGGGAACTGTTAAATATCTTAATGCCCAGCCAGGCACAGTGGTATACACCTGATATCCCACCGACTTGGGAGGCTGAGACAGGAGGATTACAAGTTCGAGACCAGCTTCAGGAATTCAGCAAGACCTTAAGTGGACCTTAGTGAGACCCTGTCTCAAAATAAAAAATAAAAAGGGATAGGGATGTGAATCAGTAGTTAAGAGCCCCTAGATTCAATTCCAAGTACCAAAAAACAAAACAAAACAAAAAATCCCAACTTGATGCCCAGTGTACACTCCAACCAATTACACCAGAAATCCCCAGGCAGAGACCCAAGTTTCTCGGGTTTTTAAAGCTCCCCAAGTGATCCCAGTGTATTAGGTCCCTGAGGTCACAGAGTCAAAGGTCAGTTAACTTCTCCTAAAGAAAAAAATTCCCCATTTCCAGACACGATGAGGTATATATGATGAGGTTAAATTTAAAAATGATTCCTGGTGGGGTGCCACCATGCATGCCTGTAATCTCTGCTACTTGACAGGTTGAGGAAGGAGAATTGCAAGTTCAAGGCCACCTTGGGCAAATATGAAGTTTATGACTATGGGAATTTTTATGAAGAGAAGGTCTATACTTTTGATTCTCCAAGGGATTTGTGTGTCAGAGATTTTAACAAAGGACAAAATGGACTTTTCAACATTTGTCTGTAAGGGGAAAGGAAGCAACCTCAAAACCTGGCAAAGAGAGAAGCGCAGACCTTCATTAGCTCTGCCTCAATGGCCATTCTCCTTGGAATCATGGACCCTCCTGTAGGAGATGAGAATTTATTCCCTACTAAGATGGCTGAGCTTCCCTTTAGGAAGCAGGGGAAGGAATGGTGAGTCCACACAGATGGAAGAAGAAAGTTCCAGCCTCTTCCTATTAACTCACCTGGGACCATCTTCTTGTTGGTCACAACAGGTTGTCTGTCTCCTCACCTTTAAAACATGGACTGAAATATTGCTCCCTTTCCTCAGAGGGTTATATGAGGTCATGATGACATCGTACGTGTCAATGTCACTTAAAAGCACTAGAGCAGCCTGAGGGATAATTTGTGCTTTTAACTGTATTCACATATACATCACTGGTGACATTTCAGTAGGTTTTAGGGAGACAATTTACCCATGTCTTGCCATACCTGATCTGCCTGGTGGGTCCCTCACGGGAGGAGGGGGCCTCTCATTGGGTGGGGGAGGAAGAGGGCCCGAGCGTCCTGGTGAAGGTAAGGGAGGTGCAGATGAAGTGAGGGATACATTCCGCTGTGGGAGCCTTGGGATTTCATCGTTGCCACTGGAACCTGGAGGCAGGGGAGGTGGGCCAGGCCTGCTGGGTGGTGGTGGAGGAGGTGGGGCCTGTGAGGAGGAGGATGGCCGTGGGGTAGAAGGCACTGGAGGCTTGTTGTTTTGAGGGGGAGGAGGTGGACCGGCTTCCCGATGGATGGGGGGCCTGTTGCCCATTGGAGGGGGTGGGGGAGGGGGTTTGTCATCCAAGGCCCTGCTCGGGGTGGGGGGCAGAGGAGGCCTGCTGGAGAAAGGCGAGGAGGAGCCTGAGGGTGTCTGGCGTATAGAGCCTCCTCCAAAAGCAGCACCTCTGTTTCCAGGGAAAGGCGGAGGAGTAGGCCCAGGGCTGGGCTGCCTGGGGGCTGCTGGCACTGGTGGGGACCCCCGGTTATGAAGACTTGATTGAATGGGTCTTGGTGTATTAGGTACTGGAGGAGGAAGGTTATCAGGCTTAGCGCCCACATCAGGCCTTGGGGGAGGCATTCGGTTTCTTGGAGGCTCTGGGGGACCGGTTCTGTGGCCTGGAGAAGGCACAGGAAACCTCCCCGGGCCACTTGGGGGTGAAAAGGGTTTGGCAGATGTGGATCTTCCTCCTGGTGGCAAAATTGGTGGTCGGCTTCCTCCAGTATCTAAAGAACAGGAAAACACATCCAGTTAGAAAGTCAGGAACCTAAAGAAATCAGAAAGCTAGAGTATAGTCCCAGCTCCAGGAAGTCCTCACCTAGAGAACTACAAATGTAGGTAACTGTTATTTATATACATTGGGTTTTTGTGTGTTCCTTCCTTACTGGAGGCAGAGGGATAGACCATAGCTCTCTGTTTACCTTCTAAGTCCAGGTTTTACAACCCACTTGCTTTCAAAAGGATTCTAGAGAGATCTCTTAGCATTAAATGTGGACAAAAGTCAAAATAAAACTGGTAAAGAGTTCTGGAGACCTCCGGGCATGGTGGTGCACACCTGTAATCCCAGAGATTTGGGAGGCTGAGGCAGGAGAATCACAAGTTCAAAGTCAGCCTTAGCAACTTTGTGAGAGCCTGTTTTTTAAAAAAAGGTGGGGTATGGGGCTAGGGATGTGGCATAGTGGTTAAGCGCCACAAGGTTCAACCCCTGGTACAAAAAAAGAAAAAAAAAAATCTGGAGAAGGCCCTTTTCATTAAAAGAAAACAAGAACAAGATAACTGGGCAGGTGGGATTTTCTTTGATGATATCTCTAGGCCACCATCCTTGTCCCCTGGTCCTTGGACCTCTCTCTCAGGTTTGAAAAATAGTTCATTCTTTTAGGCGAAAAAATGAGCTATTTCAATATAAACTGTCATATATAAATTTCATAGTCCCTTTGAAAAGAACTGCCCCCCAAGTAGGTGGATATTTAAGGGAAGAGTTATGACTACCATAAGAAGTAAGAAAGGAAAAAGAAACTTAGCCATGTGTGGTGACACATGCCTGTAATCCCAGTGGCTCAGGAGGCTGAGGCAGGAGGATTGTGAGTTCAAAACCAACCTCAGCAACAGTGAGGCATTAAGCAACTCAGTGAGACACTGTCTCTACATAAAATGCAAAATAGGGCTGGGGATGTAGCTCAGTGGTCGAGGGAGGGCCCCTGAGTTCAAGTTTGGGCCCCACCCCCCCAAAAAAAGAAATTTAGACAAAGTTTAAGTGAATTGACATCGGTGCAAGGAAGCAGACAATGACAACTCTTTCCTATTTGGACAACTCCCATCTCAATGTTGGCTTCAGCTCAACAAATGAACCAAAGTTTAGGGAAGAACCAAAGGGGAAAAAAAGGATATGGAAAATTTCAATGCCTGCCTCCAGAATTTCTTGAAAGCCAAGGTAATCTCTGAAAAATGGTTAGCCTTACAACATGTACCACTTCAATCATGAGCTAATTAATGTATCAAATATTCATCACTTACCTGCTATGTGCCAGTCATTAGAAACTGAGAAATAAATACAATAGAAAATAAATAAATAAATAAATAAGTTCCTGTTTTCCTGTAGTTTATATTCTTGTGGGAGAGATAAACAGTCAGCCAGTAAAAAACATTTTCAGATAGTTAAAAGTACCAAGAGAGACTGATGAATCGAGAGTACCTGAGAGACTCAGGACAGATGGGGAGGCCAGAAACAGCTCTTTTAAGGATGTGACATGTGAGCTGAGACCTGACAAGAAGTGGTCGGCCATGGGTAGATGAGGCAGAGAGGCGCTTAAGGTAATAGACCAGCAGGTACAAAGGCCCTGATGTAGGCACAGACTTCAAGTTCAAGAAAAGAAGCCTGGGTGCCCAGGGTGCAGAGAGTATGGGGGAGTATGGAGCTTGAGTGGCCAGCCAGCAAAGGTCACGTCCCAAAGAGCCTTGTTGACCAAAAGGAGTTCAGATTTTATACCAGGCACAGCGGGAAGCACCTGGACAGATTTATTCAGTGGAGAAATATAAACTCTAGAGATAATTTTTAAATCTCAACTTCAATATGAGAGGAAAAATTGTATTTTCCTTGACTAGGTTGTATAATTCTATCACCAACTTGTGGTAAATTATATCTCCCAAGTTCAGATTAAAGCTGTAGCTGCCACCCACCAACACAGATAGGGGTCTTCCGGCACACCATTCTGTGTGCTCACTTAAATTCCACCTTCTTCTCTCTCGCTCTCTTTTTTTCTCGTTAGCTTTAATTTCTTCACCTGTTGTAGGAATGTGTGTACTTGTCAGCTGCCTCAAATCTTTTTGGTGGGTTTTAAATAAATTTAAATTTAAATACAAGATAGAATCTCTCATATTATCTCTTTCTAGATTGGACCATCCAGTGCTAAAATAGTTAACTTTGAGGATTCAGACTTCATTCTCAGATCGATGTGTGAATTTCACACTTTTCCAGAAGACATTTCAAAAGCTTACAGAATCACAGATAAGATTCTTCTAACATGATGAACATTATCAAAACAAAAGTTTTATAGTGAAATTTCTTGAGCCCTGTAGCAATCAGCAGAGGGCCTCATGCTGTTTAGGCATGACCAAGTTCAACTCTTCTCTACTGTCAGGTTCAAGACAATCTTGCAGGACTAATTTCCCTGGGTCCCTGAAGAGAATACAGATTGGGCATCTCTAATCTGAAAATCTTAAATCTGAATGCTCCCAAATACGAAACTTTTTCTTTTTCTTAATGGTGCTGGAGAATGAACCATGGCCTTGCCCATGCGGGACCCACTGAGCTACATCCCCAGCCCTCAAATCTGAAGCTTTTGAGTGCTGACATGATGCCACAAGTGGGAAATTCCATTCCATGAAACTTTGCTTCATGAACAAAATTACTACACATGTTGCATAACATCACCTTCAGGCTATATGTATAAGCTACGCATGAAATACACATAAATTCTGTGTTCAGAATTGGTTCTCATCCCCAAGATATCTCATTATGTATAGGAAAATTTTCTAAAATCTGAAATCCAAAATACTTTTGGTCTCAAGCATTTCTGATAAGGGACATCTGCCCTGTACTTAGAACCACTGGCATTGAAATACTAATGTCTGTCATCAAAAGAACTTTTTGTAGTGAGATTTGTAACTATATTTCCTAGGAGGTGCTCCATAGAACATTTCAAAAATGGCTCACAACTATTTGCTCTGCTGGATAGCTGGGGCAGGTGACCTCACAAAGAAAGCTATACTTGCCAGGCCAGAGGCAGGATTCTGGGGGTGGCAAGTTCCATTTGCTCCTTCCTTTCCTTCCCACTCTAGCTCATCCTTTAGAAAAGTATAAAAAAGGATATGCTACCTTCAAGGACACTGGGCAAATACACTGCACAAGGACACTGGAAGGGATGGAGGGAGAGAAGGGAGAAGGAAAGAGGAAGGAAGGAAAGAAGGAAGGAAGGAAGGAAGGGAGGGAGGGAGGAAGAAAGGAAAGGAGGAAGGAAGGAAGGAAGACAGAGGTAACATTTCAAACAATGTGAAATGTCTTAAAGGACACAGAGCCAAACTACCAAACTTTAGTTACTCAGAGAAGAAAACTCTTGGTACCATTATCTCTGCTGGCTGTGGATCTCAGCTTCGGCATTCCAGCCTGGAAGAGTCCTCCCAATCCAGGAGGTCCACCACCTCCTGCGCCACCACTGCCTCCTCCTCCACCAAAGCCACCACCTCCACCAGCACCAGTACTTTTTGGTTCTGTAAAAGAAAGAAAATCCATGTATGAAAATACCAATCCAAGTACACTACCAGTCTTAGCCCATGGAAACCATAGCATGATGAAGCAGGGAGTAGGCTGAACCTGGTCCTCTGGTGGACACTGGGATTTCTTGACCCAATTGCAGGATTTTAAGGGTTTCCTTGCTCTTGGTCAAGACAGAGGGGTTTCTTTCCACGGGAGGACAGTCCTAGGCCCAGGTGTGGAAGAAACTGTAAGAGGTGATGATTTGCTCCACATCCTCCACTTGGCCACATGGGCTAATATCTATTAGGATGGAGTTAGCAAATAAAAGAATCTTCAAAGGAAGAGCCCCCTCCCAAGCTTTTTTTTTTTTTTTGGTGTTGCTGGAGATTGATTGGCTCTTGGGCATAGTAGGCAAGTGCTCTACCACTAAGTTACACTCCCAGCCTCAGGATGGCACTGCATTTTAGAACATTAATATATTATAATTTATTTATCCACCCACTTACTTGATGGCCTTTTAGGCTGATTTTAAATTTTTAATATCATGGAGTCCAACATTAGGCTTTTTAAAATTTGTTCTTCATAGATATTCATGACAGAATGTATTTTGACATATATACATGGAGTATAACTTATTCTAATTAGGATTCCATTTTTGTGGTTGGACATGATGTGGAGTTACACTGGTCATGTAATCACATATGAACATAGCAAAATTATGTCTCATCAATAGCAGGCTTTAGTAATTTAAAAATTCTTTGCAATTTGAGAAGGGTGAAATTTTGTTTTATTTTGCATTTGTGTAAAAAAAATTGTGAAAGATTTTGAAATGGGAAACAAACAAAACCAAACAAAAAAAGAAAAAAGAAAGCCGGGCATGGTGGCGCACGCCTGTAATCCAAGCAATTTGGGAGGCTGAGGCAGGAGGATCGCGAGTTCAAAGCCAGCCTCAGCAACTTAGCGAGGCCCTAAGCAACTCAGTGAGACCCTGTCTCTAAATAAAATACAAAATAGGGCTGGGGATGTGGCTCAGTGGCCGAGTGTCCCTGAGTTCAATCCCTGGTCCAAAAAAAAAAGAAAAAAAAAAAAAAAAGAAAAAAGAAAAAGAAAAAGGAAGAAAAAAACCCATTACTGGGTATCCTGTCTAGCCTTCTGGATTATTTCCCTTTTTCTTTGAGCTATCTTATAACTCTTTTAAGTTGTAGAAAAACTCCAGTAATGCAAATTGATCCTATTTGTCAAAAAATGCAAATTGGTTGTGATCAGTTGAAGGCAACTGATTATTGACTTCTTTTGCACTTAATTATAATTCATTTCAGCACATATATGCTTTTATAAGTGTGGTACTTCATGTTTTCCTTTGAACTGATAACATCATACTAGTTTCTTCATTAATTAGAGAGTTCAAAATTTTTCTGCACTCATATCTGTGAAAGCCATGATTATACCCTCAATAAATCTTTTAATAATTTATATAGTAGGTTTGTTTGTATTTATGAAGTTAAACATTGTTTAAATTCTTGCCCCCTCCCCAAACCATACTGAGCCTTTGGTAAATATCACATGAGACCTACAAATTAATCTGGAAGAACTGACAGGTTCATGATCTTTAGGCTTCACATGTGGAAATGTGATAAATTTTCCTATTTATACATGCTTCTTGTTAGAGTTACTGTGAACGTGTTTGTGTTGACATTGTGGAAGGAACATTTTTCCTGTTATATTCTGGAATTGGTTATTACTGGCATCAGGAAATTTCATTTGAGATCTAATAAGCCACTGTGCTATAGATCCCAAATTAAACTTTACAAAAACTTTTTAAAATAATTTTTTAATTTTTTTGTTCTAATTAGTTGTATATGACAGTAGAATGCATTATACATTTTGATAGATCATACATAAACTTCATGTACATGTATTACTGCATGATAGATATGATCCTGCAAAATATGTATAATCAGAAAAATGGGAGATTACACTCTATTTATATACAAAAACTTTATGACTTGTATTTTCTAGTAGATATATGGTCTGTAAATAACAAAGTTTTTTGCCTCCTCTTTTCTAAGAGCTGTATATCTTATTTCTGTTTTATACAGGGAATTACTTTGATGTCCATATTTCTACAGCAATGTAAATATTAATGTTGAAAAGGCAACCATGTTCTGATTTTAATGAGAATTCCTCCAATGTTTCAAAGTTAAAATATTAACTATTGATGTGAAATAGGGTTTTTTTTTTTCCTTTCTAAATATTTACAGTTAGGAAGTATCCTCCTATTTTAGGTTTGTGAGGTTTTCTTACAGCATAGAATTTAACCAGTTTAAGATCTAGGTTTAAGATTTAAGGTGATTATCAAAAATACCAATAACCCAATCAATAAAAGAGCTAAGGAACTCAGCAGACACTTCACAGAAGATATACACTTGATCAACAAATATATGAAAAAATGGTAAACATCGGTAGTAATTAGAGAAATGCAAATCAAAATTACTCTAAGATTTCATCTCACTCCATTCAGAATGGCAATTATCAAGAATATAAGTGACAATAAATGTTGGCAAGGATGTGGGGAAAAAGGTACACTCATACATTCCTGGTGGGACTGCGAATTGGTGCAACCACTCTGGAAGTCAGTATGGAGATTCCTTAGAAAACTTGGAATGGAACCACCATTTGACCCAGCTATCCCACTCCTCAGTTCATACCCAAAGGACTTAAAATCAGCATTCTACAGTGACACAACCATATCAATGTTTACAGCAGCTCAATTCACAATAGCTAAATTGTGGAACCAACTTAGATGTCCTTCAGTAGATGAATGGATGAAGAAACTGTGGTATATATACACAATAGAATATTACTCAGCCTTAAAGAGGAATAAAATCATACCATTTGCAGGCAAATGGATAGAGTTGGAGAATATCATGCTGAGATAAGTCAATCCCAAAAAACCAAAGGTCAAATATTTTCTCTGATAAGTGGATGCTGATACATAATGAGGGGTGGGGTAAAGGAAGATTGGAGGAAATGTGGATTGGGAAGAGGGGCATGAGGAGAGGGGAGAGGACAGAGGGGTGGGAAAGACAATGGTATGAAATGGACATCATTACCCTATGTACATGTATGACTGTATGAATGGTGTGACTCTACATTGTGTACAACCATAGAAATGAAAGGTTTCACTTCATTTGCGTACAAGGAATCAAAATGCATTCTACTGTCATGTATAATAACTAAATAGAAAAAAATAAAAAAGAAGATTTAAGGTGATTATATAGTTTTTGTTATTTGATATGATGGATAAATAGATGTTTAATCAAGCAGTAAAAATGGGAAAAACCTTAATGGTGGTGAATTATTCTTTTAACATTAATGAATTAGATGTTCTGATTTTTACTCAGTATTCTCGCACCCATGATCATAAGTGGTCTAGGGTGAAGCTTCATTCTGGAACTACTGTACTGATGTTTTGTTTTGGATGATTCCTTGATGTGGGTGGCCCTCTTCTTCTTTATAAAATGTCTACACATCTCTGGCCTCTACACATGAGATGTCCCCCACTTCCACCAAAGCTGTGGCAACTAAAAATGTCTCCAGGGGCTGGGTGTGCAGCTCATTGGAAGGCACTTGCCTGGTGTGCACTAAGTTCTGGATTTGATCCCAGCACCAAAGAAAGGAAAAAGAAAAACAAGGAAGATTTAGAAAAATGTGTTCAGACATTGCCACACACTCCAGGGAGGCAAAAATCACCCCCAACTGAACATTGCTAATGCACATCTTTCTTTTCTGAATGCTGCCTTTGCCAAATGTTCACCACCGCTAGGATGATAAGGGTTTCATTCCACCTATTAGTAGCTAGTTTTCCATCTCTTCCTGTTTGCTAATGATTTATATAGCATTTGAATTAGCTGTTTCTTAAAATTTGAAAGAATTTCCAAATAAAATCAACTGGCTCCAAAGCTTTTTGGAGAGAAAATAATTGATAAAGTTTTCATCTTTTTCTTCGCTCAGTGAGGCTTCCTAAGTGAAGTTTGGTGAAGTTACGCTTTCTTAGAAAATTAATATAAGATCTTAAAATATTTTAAATGTAAATGTACCTTCATTATACTAGCCTTAATTTTAGAAAATCTGTTTCTATTCTTCTATCTGTTTTGGGAGTTCTCATTTTATTCCTTAGTACTTCTTTTTTTCTGCAATAGATTCATCATAAGCTGGTGTTAGTGTCTATCTTTTCCAGGTGTGGATGCTTTGAGGATGCTTTTGGTAAAGGTCTTCTGATAGAAGAGATAATCTGATAATGAACTGATGATTACTTTACCTAACAGTTGGCTCAATCAAATTAGAATAACAATTTCCGGAGTGTATGCAAAATTGCTTTCATATAAAAACATTTAACCAGTTTTAATTGTTATCAATAATATTAACATTGCCCTTGTCATTCAAACACTATTTATTAATGTGTAATACATTTTGAAATGCTGCATAGGACACATTCATGTGGTACTGAAAATTCAGAGAGTGCTATACAATCAGATATCATCCATCAGTGTGCTTAACCTGGAACACTGTCCATCTTTCAACAGAGAAGCGTGATGGTCTGGATATGGTTTATAGGTATTGCCCAAAGGTTCCTGTGTTGAAAGCTTGGTCCTCAGTGTGGCAAGGTGAGTGGTGGAGGGACCTTTAGGAAGTGGGGCCTAGTGGGAAGTCACAAGGTCACTGGGGCACAGCCCTCAGAAGGAATTAGAGTAGTTCTCTTGGGACCTTGTGAAGTTCTTGAGAGAGGGTGGTTATTAAAGAAAGCAAGACTGGCCCCTCCCCTCCCTCTGGCTTCCTGTCTTGCCATGTGTTCTTTCCTTCTTTCCTGTGCTCCCACCACTGTGATGCCATCTGCCACAAGGTCCTCACCAGAGCCAAGCCGATGCCTGCGCCATGCCCTTCAACATGCAAAACTATGAGCTAATTAAGTGTCTTTTATTAAAGTACCCAGTGCTAGGTATTTCATTTAGTAATAGAAAATGGAGCCAGGCATGGTGGCCCATGCTCATAATCCTAGCTACTGAGAAGCTGAGGCAGGAGCTGGAGGCTTACCTGGGCAACTTAGCAAGTTGGAGGTAAGTTGGAGGCTTACCAGGGCAACTTTTCCCCCTGTATCTGGGGGGACGGGGGAAGGACTAATCCAAAGGCTAAAATTGAGGATAGCTAACTGGCTCCCAGTCATTCTGTGAAAACTATAGGGCAGGGATGAAAACAAGAGCTAACAATCATAATCATGGTCCATATTTTGATAAAGAGCCCAAGGAGGTTGCACATGCAAACAAATACAACACCACAGATGAACTCTGCCACTTGTAAGAGCTTGTGGGTGCAGGGATGACAAAGGCATGCACTGGGTTGGGTCTTGCTTCTATCAAGTGAAGTGCACTCTGAAACATCATGAAGGAGCTGGAGGGTAGAGGAACTAACAGTTTTACTACAATGGGAGAGGGGACCTTGAAGGATGCAATGAGTTTCCACTAGTGGATTCAGGATTAGGTCCATGCTGTTCAGGTTCCTTTGACCTTGGTGGGGAATTCACGCCCATCTCTTCAGCGCTCTATGCTCCCTCTCATAATGGACAGAGCTGCTGGCCTCTGTCCTAGAGTTCAGTAGCTTCCCTGGCTCTGTATCAGGGACCACAACTCAGATGGTTGCTGGACTAAGGCTCCTAGATATAACTGATTGTGCTGGGAATCCTGTGACTCCGATGGGCATTTTGACCTATAGGTCGGACTGTCAAGAGTCAAAACCCCCAAGTTCCTTTTTTGATGGATGGCACATTTTGATTTTTGTCACCTTGCTTGAGAAGCATTCAGAAGCCTTATCTTGATCATCTTTTCTATTTTTCTCCCACACTTAAGTTCTCATCTAATTCTGATTGACTTTTCTTCCTTCTCTACCCACTAGGCACTTTCTCTAGCAATTCCCCCACAAACACCTAATCCTCTACTTGACTAAAACCCTGCATCATTATTCATTTGTCTACAAAGCTCCATTTTGGTGATTTTTTGGAAGGCAGATCTATTTCCTATTGAGTTCTAATGGCATCTGTGGTCTAGGATAAATCTTGGGGACATCTGATGAGCAGTGGAAAGGTCTAGGGATGTGAAAGGACAGTCTCAGGACCTGATTATAAATTATTAGTATGTTCTAGTGGTGGATGATTTTTCATTCAGTTGTAAATGTTAATGAGCAGTCTTGGACTGTGGGTACTCACCTGTTTATATGTACCCTGCCTTGTTATAGAAAGTATCTCAGATTCAGATGGATAGACAAGCAAGGTCATGATCTCATTTCTTCTCTCCAAGCTCCTAGTAATCATATCTTACACTAGAATTAGACCTTCCAGACTACAAAGCCCTTTTACAAAGACTATCTTGCCTTAAGCTCACAACAAACTTGTGAGGCACCAGGCCAAGTACCATCTCCAGAAAGGAAGACCACGGGCTTGGAGATGGTACATGATGGATGTGCCAGGACCGGGACCCACATGCTTTGATGCCAAGGCTAGGGCACTTTCCATATTTCATGCTGCCTCCAGATATGTGGTGCCAGGAGCAATGAGTTAACCTCCAAAAAGTGTGAATAATTCAGAGAATCGCTGCTGTGTATGCCTTGGACAAAGAATTATTATACTGGCTTCCTGCAGCATTAGAGGGGAATGCAAGCCAAAGCTGTGGCCTACAATGAGTGATACAGTCACTTATTTTGCTAGCTTTGCAGCTGTTGTTAATTTTTTTGGGGTGGGAGGTGTAGGGCTGACTGGTAGGCCACAAACCATTTATCTCTGTGGAAAATAGATTTTTCACTTACTGTCCAATATTGGTGCACTTCTGTCATTGGTGACCGTCTTCTTTAGTTTCTTCCCTTTGTTGATGTCAGAGAGAAGAGCATTTCTTCCAGCCTGCTCACTCTTATTCAAGGTAGGCTTCTCTGTATTGGCCTGAAAAGAAACCACAGAAACTCATATGTGGCTCTTGGGTTAAAATCATGCACTATAATACTCAACTGGATCTGCAGGATATTGGAAGCTTGCTATTAAGGTTCTTGGCCATAGCCTGTACATTCTCCACAAGTTTTAGACTCCATGTCATTCTTTTCAAGACCCAGATGTTTGTTTGGGAGCAGATGTAGCAATAAATCGCTTTCATTTTCAAAGTAGGAAGAGTCAGCCCCTGATAAAAATCTCTAAAGATTCAGACCACAGTCCGGCCTTAACCAACAGAGCCAAGTTAGGGTGAGACAGCTGCATGTAAGAAGGAAACTTGAAGTCTGGGAGGATTCTGCAGGATGAGACTAGGCTTCATTCTCCAGGGTGGCTCCTGAAGAACAGGATCCCTTTCCCATTTCTCAGAATTAACCTGGTGTAAGGGAAAAATGGTCTCTAATAAACAAAAATGGGTTTAAAAATCCACTATAATTTTAGAAAACAACTTCCTTTGAATACACTGACAGAGAGGCTTTTAAAAAAATTTAAGTCATATTTATTGAGATATAATTTATGTATAGTGAAATCATCCTCTTAGTTTACAGTTCTATGAGTCTTGACAGATGTATATAATTGTGTAACCACCACCACAATCAAGATAGAGAACATTTTTATTACCCCAAGAAGTCCCCTCATGTCCCTCTGGCCTAAGGTGGGTCTGATATTCAATCCCTTTAAATGTTTAGCTCACTGAAATTGCAGAGTGGATAAAAGTGCTGCTTTAAAATGGTTTTTTTCCTGCATTTCCAAATCCTGGGAAAGCTCCTTGGTATGAAGTTGGGATCTTGTTCCTTCAGGGTTATTTTAGGAGTGGGGACACTACGAATCCAGCATATGGGCTTGGAAGTAGGCATCTGCCTGTGTCTGTCACACTTGGAATTGGCTGGGCTTTGCCTGGTCCCAGGGTGAGGGGGACTGCTGCAAAGACCAAGGTCATCCAGCAGACCTGAGGGTCTTGTCCCAGTCCTTCTGAAAGGGATGTGACTTCAGATCAGCAAGTCAGGACTAAAAGAGATAAATCTGGAGAAGTGTGTAGCTGATCTATACTCAGCCTTTCATTAGCAGAGTTAGAGGCAGAGGGAGTGCTCAGAAGAGCCCTGAAGGGGACACACAGGATTACCCTATATTAAGGTGGAAGCATCTTAAAATAATTAAATCATAAAATATTACTTTCTTATGATAATAACAGTTAACGTTTATATAGTTTTTATTCTGGGTCAGGCACTGTTTTTTTTAGCACTTTAGGTGTATTATTTCATTTAGTCCTCATCAACCCTATGGGCTATTATTTCTATTTTAGAGACAAAGAAACTGAGACATAAGGAGGTTGAATCATTTGCCCCAATCACCAGTTACAGGATCCAAATCCTGGCAGTCTGACTCTAAGATCCTCCCTACAATCTGATAGAAGGGTAAATATCGCCTCCATAATGCCCCTTCCCTACCTGCCCTCAACACTCCCTGGGAGCAGCCTGTGAAGAGCTTTTCAGCTGTCCTTCCAGCTTTAAAAATTATCTATTGTCTTCATTTTAAGAACGAAAATAAACTAAGGCCCAGGGAGCTTAAAGGAAATTTTCACACTGAATGTCTTAGCAATTTGGGGTCAACAACCTTCAATGTCCTTCTGTTCTACTTCAAAATTTATTTTCATACCTGACCTCCTTGGATGCCGTCTTCTCTCCTGTGGCAGTCAAGGGCCCTTAACTGTACTGTTCCACAGGGCAAAGTCCCAACCTACCTTTCCCTTTTCTCCTCTCTATCTTATTTCTCTAGGATCTTGCTTTGAGTTAGATAATAATGGATAAAAATGAGTTGGTAGGATAAATAAGGGTTTCCCAAACTTTAATCATTCTGTTAGTGTTCATGATTTTTGCATCTTCTCATGCCACCGGTCTTAATTTAATATTTTTCATTAAGTTAACCCACTATCTTATTTCCTATACTATTTTTCAATGAACATTCTTTTAAATTAACTCACTATCAAAACCTTGGTTTGATATGCCAGTTATAATTTTTGAACACATATTAAAATAAATACATAGGCATTACAATTTAAAAAAAATCCATATACTATCCAGCAGCGGTATACGGTTTACACTTAGGGAGAAATACAGATAAACTAGTCTTGCCATGTAAGCCAGATCAGAGCTTCTCAAACTTATTCACTTGAAGAACCAGTTTCTAATATTTTGTTCTAATCCATCAGTTTGACATTTTGTAAAATAACAATGGATTATTATAAAAATGAATTGGTTTTAGAAGAAAATACAAAATCCAATGTTAGACACATGACTACCATCAGATTGCTCTGAATGATTTCCAGTGCACTCTCAACCTCTGTGCTTATCTCCTTGGGATGCTAACAAGGTGGAGGACCACATGTTTAGGAGCAGTGAGGCGGTTAAAGCTTAGTTCTTCCCAACTAAGTTCTCACCTCAGATGAATTATATAAATGTGTATAGCAAAGCAACCTGGAGCAAGAGACTTTCTTCTCCCCATGCCTCAGTTTCCCCACAGGAATAATGAAGGTACCATCACTGTGAGTTTCCTTCACAGTGAAGGCTTCAGTATCGGGGAGGTCTCTGTGATGGAGCGTGGCTTCCTGGAAAATTATGCTCTGATTTCCCCTAGCAGTCCTATCAAAGGACCAGGATAAGTGCAGTAAAGAAATTCCTTTGGGAAGTCAACACTGGAATGCAAAGATAGGTATTAAAGGGGATGGAGTGTGTGGGGGAGAGGTGGTGGTGATGGAGGCGGTCATCATATTGTCAGAAACAGAGTGAATAGAAAGAGGGGAGAAGACAGAGATAAAGAAAGGAAACTTGAAGACATAGCACACACTGCAGAGACTTGTGTTTCTGGATGGTTCCCCCCAGCAGTTAAAGGCTAGATGTTGCATCCATTTGAATGGAAACAGTGCGCCCTGGCCTCCAAACTGCTCCTGCAAATCCCTGTCTTGGGCGGTCTTGCTTCCTTTGATGGACATGGCAGGGGAAACTTAATATTCCATATACTATGCCTCATGGGAGACCTTAACCAGACAAACCCTCAGTGCAGTTTGGATTCAGGTGGTCTCAGGGTTTGGCTCATTCAGGGCCCTGGCAAAGCCCACTGTATCACAACTAGGCCAGAATGTAAATGCCCTTAAACGCATGCTCCTATGCCAGGTTTGTACTTTGTTTGGCTTGTTTTATGCATAGAAATCGAGTGGAGAGGAGACACTCACCAATGCGAATGTTGGTGGCGGTGGGGGCGCCGGAGGGGGAGGGACAGGCATCTTGGATAGTTATGCTTTCAACAGTCTTGATAAATCTGTAAAGAAAAAACACAGACATGTGTTAAACTTCTTAGCAATACTTTGTCCTAATATTCCTCCCTGCTTTCCTACCAAAGTGATAATCTTCATGCAGGTCAAATTTTAAAAGGAACGGGATTACTTTCTTTTCTTCTTTGCTCAGACAGAACTGTTTTGGAAGGACCTCTGCAGGGGGTGCTTCTGAACTGAGTTGCTTAAAGAGACAGGAAGTCAAATCCAGACCTCAAACTACTCAATTCCATTCCCATCGCAGCAGACCCCAGTAGAATGAGGGGGTTTCAGGGCCTGTAGCAGCATCAGCAGGAAGCTTTTCATGAAAAGTACTAGAATTGTCAAAGTGTAAATGGAACATACCATTGTTTTTATTTGGCTGCCTGTACCAAGCATGTTCTGCAACAAACTAACTTCCTCACCTCTTTGTGCTATTAAAAGCAATAAAAACTTTTGTTTTCAAAGCGTGAAAAGAAAAAAAGGAATGTATCCCAGCCAACTTTGACGGAAAGCAAATGTACAAGTGGCTCCCCTTCGGTCACTTACTCCCACGATGACAACTTCCTCTCTAATTCCTCTCCTTTCAGCCCCCCTTGAACTGGTATCAGCATTTTAACAGGAGCCCTAGGCAATCCATAGGCACTGACATTTGAGAAGCCCTGTTGTAGAGTTTTAAGCCTTAAACCAGTGGGCAGCCTGGGACACTGGCCACCAAGTAACAATTTCCATGCCACAAATGTCCCAAATTTCAAACAGCAGAATTACTTTCCTTTTATTTTTAATAGCCTTCTGATTGCAGAGAACCATTTCTTAGAACTTAAAATATTATTTTAGCTCAACCACTAAATACTAATGTGGAAAATTTACACCTTGAAATAAATACTTTCTACTGAAATAATGCTGGATGACTTGCTTTCTTGGAATGGAAATGGAGGGGAAAAGCTAAAAGGACATAGCTGGACTTGTCACAGTCACAGGAAAACAAGAACGAAGACCACTGGGAACAGTTTTTTCCAAGCGGGCTGTCTAGAAAAATGGAAATTTAAAACATTCCACAGTAGCAGGAGCAGCTATCACATCCTGAGAACTGGTGGATCCAGGCGCCATGTGTGCACTGTCATAGCAACATGGCAAGCTGGCAAGGCTGGGCTCATTTACAGCAGAGGAATGACAGCTCGCTAGAAGGCTCCACGGCAATTCATTCAAAGCAGCCCTTTTGGTCCCTGGTCCTCCACTGGGCTATATTGCCTTGCTTTGCTCCTACCCTTTCAAGCATTTTCAGGGAGGGTAACTATGTCACAGCTCACCTGTTAACTAGCCTGGAGGCTGTTCTGAAATAAGATACTGTCTCAGATAGGAATTATTTTCGAATATGTTCCTTAAATTGGTTTTTCCTACATGACACCAACCCATCCCCCATGGGGCCAACTGGGCACTGTAAGCAGGGTTGGGCACCCCTATGAAGGGCTCGCCTTCTGTGGAAGACCTTCAGAGGCCTTGGGGCTGGATGTCTTCTAGGACCAGGAGAAAGGGCAGGATCTGAAGCTGAACTCAGGCCTATGAAGGATGCTGGAGCCACATCAGCAATATTAACAGTTGGAGAAGGCAGCTTACCAAGGCAGGGGGCAGCCTGGTCTGCCTGGTGGGCCCAAGAGATGTTTCGTGGCACAGTTCATCCATGTGGCTGGTGGATGTGATGCCCCTCGAGACGCTTATTTCATGTTCACCAACCTTCTGCCATCCTATCCTAATACCTAGGAAGGATAGATTCTGGTCACTAACAGGAACCCCCTGTGGGCTTGGTTCGCATGAGTCAGCTTCTGGTTTGTAACCAGAAGCTGGTTTGTAACCAGAGGTCAAATTGAACTTCTATACTGCACAGCTCAAGGACCACTGCGAATGGGGACTCTTTCAGGATGCCCTCAAAGGCCTCCTTCATTAGTCTACAATCTCTGCTGTCACTGTTTTAGTACTGTCTGTGCACTAACCGGTTTGTAAATAAATTTCTGGTCCTGACCCTAGTCTTCTGTTGCTCACTGCCTTCCAGATGAACTATTCCCAAACCCACCTCAATGATGCTAAAAGTCTGCCATGCACTCCTTGCTCTTTCCTAGCTGAACAGCTGCTGGGCATGGCCTGAACTACTCCAGGCTGGGCTTTGAGTCTGTGAAACCCTAGCCTCCAATCCTGTCATTCACCACACGAATCAAAGAAGTCAATCTTACATCTCATTATGCTGGGCCAGCCGCCAGGCCCACTTGGCTGTCTTCTCATCAGACTGTGGACCATACCAGGTCTCCCCAGTAGCTGGCACAAAGTAAGGTTCTCACTAAATACATGTGGAACGAGAACCAAGGATCACATACACAGGCCAAGTGCTTGCCACCAGAATGACTCTTCACCTCATCCCACCTGCACTGTGAGCTATGGCAAAGAATCAGCCTCTTTCAGGGGCCTTGCTAGCACTAAGGACTGGGACTTGCTTCCCTTGCAGTCCCTGACTTCTCTAGTGAAATAAAACCCCAAGGTCTGGAAAGAATAGGGGGGTTCCCTGCTTCCACAGAGTTAACAGCTCACATGGGAGTCAGAGGTGGGTCTTTCCACAGGGTCTTGGGTCTTGGGACCAAAGAAAGACCTTAACTGACTAGGTATTCCTGCCTGGATTCTCACACCCACAGACTCCAGGGATGGAATCAGGGTCTTCTGAATGAGAATGAAGAAAAATACAAATTATTTAGCATTTCCTTCCATTACAAATGCAGACCACCAATCACAGTGCCCCGGGACTCCTTCACCAATGTTTTTTTCACAGAATACTTCCACATCACAGTACAAGTGTTGCAGGTCTCTTTTGAAATTCTGGCAATGTTTAGATCCATTGCTAGATCTTGTTGCTTAAACCATTAGTAAAGAAGGGTATATTTCAATATAATTACTTTCCTTTGTAATCCTCTATATTTTATGAGCTTATAAACAGTCAGAGAGGGAGTCCTTTGGACTTTACCAGGCTTCTGTATGTTCTCAGGAATAAAAAAGTGAGAAAATTAGACCTGAGTCAAGCAAATGTGATTCTGAATCCTTACTCTGCCATCTATTAGCCTGAGTCCAGAACTGAATCGCTCTGAGCCTTCTTTTCCCTTCTGTTAAATGGGGAGTTTCTGGGAAGACTAAGTGAAATGTTGTGTGTCAGATTTCAGAAGGGTTTGGGAGAGTAAGGCATCAGTGGATGGGTCCAGGATCTGACCTCCCTGATGGTGAGGACAGGTCCTGCTGGTATGCAGGCTGCTGAGCCCCTGGCAGAGGAGGGATGGGGCTGGGCTTAGGGGAGGGGCCCTGGCTTTGCCTAATGTATTTATAAATAGAGCTGCACCAGGTAGGAATAAGGCATTCAGGCCATCGGGCCTCCAGGGCTGCATTGAGTTCTTCCCTCAGGAGAAGGCAACATGGCAGGAAGAACAGCTATTCTGGGGCCAGCAGTGGCCCCTAAACAATGGAAAGGCCCAGGGCATTGGATCCCACAGCATAGTCTGTCTTCTCCTTCATAAGAATTAGCTGTCTTGTCCTGTTGCTCACCCTGTGAGAGTCCCTACAGCCGGCCAATCACAGACCTAACCATGTGTGGAGACTTGCCCACCTACCCAACCCATCCCAGGCACCGAACTTTTAAAAATACACACTTTTAGATGTAATTTCTTTTAAAGAATCATTGCAATGTTTAAATAACTTTCATCATAGGGAGACAAACCACACTTTCTCAAATGTTCACTTGCTGTGCTAGGTTTTACATGTGCAAAGAAGACTCCAGGGGTGGAAAAGGCTTTTGGTTTCACACCCAGCATTAGGAACTGAATTGTGTCCCTTGCAAATTCATCTGCTGAAGTCCTAATTCCTGGGACTGATTGGGTTTGGAGATAGGGCCTTAAAGAGGTGATCAAATTAAAAGTAGGACTATTACTGTAGAGTTGAATCCAGTGCTTCTGATGCTTTCATGAGAACAGGAAGAGATTCCAAGAATGTACACAGGCAGAGGAAGACCATGAAGAGATAAAGTAAAAAGGAGCCATCTGTGAGCCAAGGAGAAGTTTCAGCAGAAGCCAACCCTTCTGATGCCTTGATCTTGGACTTCTAGCCTCCAGAATTGTGAGAAAATAAATTTCTGTTACTTGAGACACCTAGTCTGCAAGATATTGTTATGGTAGCCATAGGAAATTAACATATACATGTTTTTTTTTTTTTTTTTTTTTTTTTTTGGTGCTGAGGATTGAACCTAGGGCCTTGTGCTTGCGAGGCAAGCACTCTACTAACTGAGGTATATCCCCAACCCCACAGTTTTAACAATACACATTTGTTTATTATCCATTGTGGAAATAGGATAATGGCTTTTGAATACAATATCATCAATTGATTTCTCACTCACGATGTATCTGGTCTGTCAAGATGTTAGTGAATTAAAAAAAAAATCAGCCTGAATCCTAGTATATGAGTGGTTGTCAAAGCTTCATCTAATAACTGACTGAATCATTCGGGAATCATCAAATTTTAGAAGAAGAACAGTTGAGGGGAGGCAAAGAACCTGCCGTTAAACTTTTATAAAGAAGTTATGAGTTGAGAGAACAGAGTAAAATATTTCACATAAGTGACTTATTAAAAACTATTGGTATGTGCTTGCCCACACGCAGAGTACACATCAACATCAAGAAATTCTAGAATGTCCTAGTTCTATGAATGAACTGGTTGGCATCATTGGTTTTACTGTCACACAAAATCATGGTTTAATACTCATGTTAGACTGCATCACACACCGATCCCAGACCAACATGGGCATCTTGAAGCCTGGACCCATTCACTAGCCATTTAATGTTGACTACCAGAATGCCTTGTGAGAAACAGCGTCATTAGCCCACTCTCTGCACCAGAGGGGACTTAGTCTCCCTAATGGCGTGGCCAACTAGAGGCTCAACCACAGCCCACAGTTCAGTCCAGACATTCACCAGGAAACTCATGGCTTCTTCTTCAATACGCTAAGAAAGCAGAATTATTCCTGAATATACAGTGATCTCCTTAGAATTAAGACAATTGGCTATTTAAATAAATGAATTCTTAGTTTTTATAGCCAACTTAAAATTCATTCTAGAGCTCATTGCATGAGTCCCAAACTGCAGAATGACTTGAGGGGAGAGATTTCCAACATCCCCCAATGGAAACAGCTGTCACTCCTCAGAAGCTGAGTCCTGAATCCTGGGTGGAGAAGGGTTCTATTAGAGAAGACAAGAACCAGCTTTACCAATACCTTTTCAGAAAGATTTTATCACTACTATGGACTATTTGAAAAAATAAAGCATGTTGCTTTATAAATCTTGCCTCAAGTCACCAATAGATACTACGCTAACTAAAATATTAGAGGAGAAGTAAACATTCCACCCCCCACCAAAGCTTGAATCAATAGAAGGGCATTTTATTGGCTTTGTGGGGCACAGCTGGGGAACGGAGTCACAGAAATAATACAGTGGGACAGATCCGAGATCCAACTGCTCTTTCCTAATTATTTTCTATTATTTTTATTTACATTCCTTTATATTTACTTTATAGATAATTTTCTTCATTTGCTTTCACCTATGTACTTGTGTATTCTTGGCTTCTTCAGCTAGACTTTTGTTATTGTTGTTGTTTTCTCTCCCGCTTCCAGAAGGAGCATTTTGGAGAACAACAGTCAACACAAAATGAGAACAAAACACAAAAGTTGTATTTGTTACTGATGGAAGCATTCAATAATAATTAAATGTTAGGCTGGGCGTGGTGGCGCACGCCTGTAATCCAAGCGACTTGGGAGGCTGAGTCAGGAGGATCACGAGTTCAAAGCCAGCCTCAGCAACTTAGCGAGGCCCAAAGCAACTCAGTGAGACCCTGCCTCTAAATAAAATACAAAATAGGATTGGGGATGTGGCTCAGTGGTGGAGTGCCCCTGGGTTCAATCCCCAGTACCAAAAAAAAAAAAAAAAATTAAATTAAATTAAAAAAAAATTAAATGTTAGATGACAAAAGCTGGGGGTAAATAATACCCAGAGAAAGCTCTTGTTATTCTGACACATACCCTTCCAGCTTATAAATATATGCATACGCCCTCCCTTGGGTTCTTCGGTTCACTGTCTTTTGCGCTCTATCACACACGCGCACGCGCATGCACACGCGCATGCACACAAACATGCATACACAATTACTTGACCAAAAGATAATAACAGAAGGAAATTTATGCTACATGTAACTCAACAGTGTTTCAAGGCTCAAATTCATGTTGAGTTATTACAACCATAAAAAAAAATACTTTCAAGGGCATTCATTACAAAGGCATGGAATCCACCCCAAGGTAAACTGCAAAAATAAAATGATTTACCAAACTCAAATTGCTGCTAAAATCCTGAATTTTAAAAAGCACATAGTTTTGGGATTCCTGATCAAAATTATTCTTGATTCTTTTCTGTATAGTGACCATGATGCAAACTTAGAAATTTTTAAGACCTGAAAACCATTAGAACTAATTAAGATGAATTTGGCTTTGTTCTTCAACTTCCTGTAAAAATGTTCAACAGGAAAATCGATGCTCACAGTAAACCACAGTCATCCTGTTTCTTTAACACGATCTTTTCACAGCTGCAGTGGCCGGTAGTTTCTATTCTATGATATAAGATACCGAGCAACATCTCTGCCTCCCCCCCCATCAAGCCTATCCTTTGACCATTTAGAAACTCTTGATACCTTTGCAGAAAGGTTTGTTGCTGTTATCTATTCCTCTTCTGCTTGGGCTGAAGGTCCTTGCTCAGAGCAATGAGGCAATCAAACCAAAAGAAAACAGAAAAGGCAGCTACACCAAAGAGGAAGCAAAATGTAGAGAAGAGAAGCTGACTTTCCTTTATAAGCAAATCAACAGCCTCACCCAGTTATTTATCATCATTACTCTCCATTTGTGCTAAATGTAGAATAAACACATGTGGTATGTGGACTCCCTCATTTCTCAAAATGTACTTGCCCTCTTCTCGGTTGATCAGCCTTTAAAACAATAGCTTAAGTGACTGCCTAGGTTATCTTCTCAATGGTAAAGGTTTATGTCTCTGCTTTAGAGGGTACTGACTGCTTCAGACATACTTCTTTCAGAATTCTTGTAGATCATTTTTCAAAGAGGACACTTTGCAGCATCTGTAATGTTATTAAGTTGGCTAGGAACTTGGACACAAACTCACGATTTTACTCCAAGAGTCACTGCTGGGGAAATCAAGGTTGCTATGAAGTAAAATTATTTTTTAATTCACTATCATACATAATTAACTTAAAAATTAATTCAAATTCATAGACATCCATGACCCTTTGGTGGTAAGAAAATGAAGTTTAGTTGGGTGACTAAGGTACCTGTCATTTAACTCTGGGTGGGGAAAGGAAACTCTGTTTTACTTTATCCATGTAACTAAAAAGTGTTGATTTTCCTCTCACTACTTCAGGGTTTCCCAAGTACTCTCTTTAGGAGGTTCAAATCTCAATGCTAAAGTCTTCCTAAATCATCAGCACCACATTGACTTTTCCCAGAGGAGTAAGATCTGTCCCTGTTCCCCAGCAGGTGAGCACACTCACATCGTATAGGTCAACATACTCGGTATATTGTATTCATTTATCTTTGAAAGTACAATCTTGTAAAAAAAAGCAGAAGGGTCACCAAATTTACTTTTGAAAAGTTCAAAAGATTTAGGAAGATATCTTACTTGAGATTCATCATTTTAAAGATATTCACTGTTGCTGTGATCATTAAAACAAAGCATTTGCAATCCCAAATTTCCAGGACTGGAAAGGACCTCAAGAAATTGTGCAATTTATCACCTTGGCTTCAGGCTGCACTTCTGAAAAGAGCTCTTGAAATTCAGAAAACTTCCTCCACACCCAGTTATTAGGTGGCCTTGGGCAAACTGCCTGGCCTAAGTTCAGTTTCTACAATAAAATGGGGACAATAGTACCTACTTAATAGGGTGAAGAGTTAAATGAGACAGTGCTTATTAAGTATTAGCCATTTGTTAAAAATAAAATAAGCAAAAGTAAAGAGAATAACCCATGCTAAGCGGCTGGCAAATGCCACGGTCCTTTTCCTGTCTAACCACGAGAAAGAGAAACCAGGAGCTGACTTAAACCTCCGTCCTCGTGTGCATATCCAGGCAAAGTCCCGTGACACAGAAGAATGGCAAAGTGACATGTATAAAGTGCACTTTTAATCTCTCAGAAAAGCATACTGATTAAGGCAATTTTAATTCAAGTATTTTGTTTTCAGTTTTAATTTTTAGGATTGAGGGTCACAAAATACAGACAGGTATTTTATGCCCTTCAAAAGGGCATAAAACTCCAAGGGTCCAGAAATTAGGTAGCTCACTTCCTCTTACGTTTTATCATGGGCTGGGGAACTTCCAGCCAATAGGCCAGATCTAGAATTTGATTTCTCAACAATCAGTGAAACTGCTGCAGAGCCCAGGAGTAGGTTCCCCCTAGGGGGTTTCTGAACATGAGAGTTCACCCACAGTGCACCACCACTCAACGTTTAGAGGGTGGAGCAGTTGAAGGGCTGTGAACAAGTAACCCAGGGAGAAACTTCCCAAGGAGCACAAGACAAACTGACTGTGGTTTTAGCTGAATTCTTTAACCTCTTCAGACCTCTACAAAAAAGAGTTGTGACTAGATCATCTTCCACTTCAAAACCTTATGGGGTTGGGGACATAGCTCAGTTGGTAGAGTGTTTGCCTCACCAGCACAAGGCCCTGGGTTCAATCCCCAGCACCGCAAACAACAACAACAAACTTTATGAAGCTAACACCATCCTATCCTAGTCTTTCCTGTCCCCCCTCCCATTGTCTGTAAGCTGTTCTGCTTTCCTTAATTAGAATCTTTCTGCAGACCTTTCTTCATCTACAACATCTCCATTTGTCATGTATGCACTAGTTATGCCATCAAATTATTAAAAAGAACTTGTACTTAGAGACTAAAGTTGTATGTGCCCTCCTAATTTTTAAAGCTTTATTGCCTATTTCTCTGAGGGGGAAAAGGGTGTGTAGGTGAAGTTGCTTTCTCAAACATAACCAAGATAATTTTCTTAATGCAAAATGGTGTCCTTAATCCTGCTCTGTGGCTTTCTGACTATAAGGCTTGAATCTTTTAAATGACTTTTTACCCAACTATCATTTATATTAAGAGTATATAGTTACAACGAATGCTACAGAATTTTATTTGCAGTAGCAGTTGTGCCCTGCACCATTTTGATATGGACAGAATTATTCCAAACGACAAGTGGTCTTTTCCCTAACAGACTCTGCTTAGAAATGGTTTGTTTGGGAGTTGAACTTAACACATTTGCAGGGACAGGACAGCAAGAGCTTCTTTCCAAACTGGTGCTTGGTTCATCACTTTTGTTTGAAACTGCCAGTGACTCCCTCTACTTTAAAGCCCTACTATTGTGGGCCAAACTCAGGATCAAAGGCAGTCATGTGGACAACTAACTGTACCTTAGCCCAAAAGGACATATTTACTGACCTCGAGATCCAAATTTGTCCAACGGTCAGGAAAATTCTACTGCAAATCTTGCTTACATCTTGGCTTAAAAACACAAGTTGTGAATCACCCACAGTCACCAAAATGGGCCACAGGAAAAAAATCACATGGTCTTCTACTGAAAAGTTAAAACAACTTCAACTCCACATATGGTGGGCCCATTAAAAACCTTTCAGTTCTCTCCTCTCACTGATAAAATTAATTCAGTATGAATACAATTTCTCTTACCGTTAAAAGGAACCGTAGGAAGGCATGCTCAGGGACACGGGCAGAGAGAGCAAGCAAGACATGAGCCGAGAGAGAAAACCACCCTGAACAGGCATCATCTTCCAAAGCAGACGTGGGGGCCTGCCTGGGCGGCCATTTTGGACCCGCTCTGGCCTGTTTAATGTGACACACTGAGTCAGAGGCAAGCGTCCTTCTGCGGTATTCGCTTCCTGTCTGATTAATTTGTTGTTTGTTCCTTCCTCCTTTGCTACAGAAAAAGAAACTAGATTGGCTTTACTTAAGAAGCAAGCAAAGAAAAAAATAATAAATTTAAAAATAATTAAATGTCTGTCCTCCCCACGAGGTATAATGCAGCATCTGTGAAGGGAGGGTTCACCCCTCTCTCTAGTCAGCAGCCCCCCAGCATTCCAGATGCCTCAACAAAAACAACTGCTCATGGAGACTGAGATTCCTCCACAAGAATTCTTTGAAAGCATCACCCTCAATTCTGAGTATTCCATTTAGTAATAATAAGAAAAGTCACTTAAGAAATAAAAGCTTTTAAATGCATTGATAATTAGTTTAAGTGATCCTCATTTATAGAACATTCCAGAGTGCAGGGACATAGTAACAAATGCAGATGAAGAAAGCAAAGCAGGTCAGGTATGTGAAGGCAAATGAGGTTTTTATTTTATTTTTAATGTGGTGCTGAGGATCGAACCCAATACCTCACATGTGCCAGGCAATCACCCTGCCACTGAGTCACAGCCCCAGCCACAGCCCCGGCAAATGAGTTTTGAAATGTGATCTGGGTGCCTAAGATAAATGACACACAGTCCAAGCTGGCGGCAGATCCCTGACTTTTTAGGCCCAAATGTTTTGTTTCCACCCTCCATACTTAGTGGGGTAACAATAACTCTCCCAGAAGATGCTTGAAAAAAGCATTCAGAGAAAGAAGATTGTCAAAGAAGTCAGATTTTTTCACTTTTAAGCGACTCTTAAAGGTGGATGCAGCAGAACATGTGAGGACCACACTCTATCAGAACCCTGACTTATGTACAGAATAATCTGAAAATGCTCAACTTTTTCTTGACCCACTTGAAAGATTCAGACTTACATTTGCAACACATACCATGTAACTCTGAGAAAATACTATCAGTTGAAAGACTGAAAAACAGGCATATTTCAGAAACGAACTTGGTGAGTCCTGATTCTGCTGGGTTCAAAGGAAAGAGGTGTGTAAGCTACGTAAGTTGCCTGCAAAATGAGAGGCCTGGGATACACCAGTGATTCTCAACTTGGTCACTGTTGGGAGATGCTCAGAAGCATTTTCAGTTGAGGGTGGGGAGAAGTGGGCGGGACTGGTGGGAAGAGGGGCCTGTGGGGTTTAGGGGGATGGGCCAGGAATATGAAATTTCCTATGGTGCTCAGGGTAGTCCTACTCCAAATACCAGAAGAGCTCTTACTGAGGAGTACTAGGATGGCTGAGTTCTAAGGTTTCTTTGAATTCTCTGAGATCCTAGTTGAATTTCAGGAGCAGTTTCATGACCAGGCCATGGGCACAATTCCTGGAAGTGGAGCATCTGAGGATTGGTGATTGAGAGTCCTCTCTATTTTGCCTGGAGCCACCTGAAGGCAAGGGCTGCATGCCTCTTGTCTAACATAGGGCCTGGAGTTCAGGGGACACTTAATACAGAAATACCTACAGGAATGAGGCTGGACAAAGTTAGAGGTTTGCAGCTACCATCAACTTCCTCCTCCACAAACCCTGGGGACAACCGAAAACTTGATCAACTCAAAACTTCAATGCCTGAGTGAATCTTTGGGGAAGTCTAATTATAGCTGGATATAAAAAGAGAACAAGGCAATTATGATGATTTCACTACAAATTTACAGAATTATTTTCAAGTTCATTAAGTGAGGCACCCTAAACACACACACACCACACACACACACACACACACACACACAGGCTCACTTAGTCCACGCAGTGTTCAAAACTATTCCAGTCCATTAGTGAAAGCTCAGTAAGAAGGCAGCATGTCACCTAGGCGCCTCAGGCCCCAACAGTGCAAGGGAGGAGCTGTGCAGAGTTGGATCTATTCCATTTATAATGAAAACTTGTAAAAGCAGTTAAGGTTGGACACATTTATGAGGTGACTATTATGCATGACAGGACATAAATCAGATAATGTTCCTCCTCTACTACAGTGTCTGACTCCTGGGAGGTGCTCAGAAAGTGTTCACCAAGTAAAAAAGAAATTCCTATCTCTTACACAGGCTACCATAATATCACATTCCTTTAAGAGCTAACTTTTGTTCCTCCTTAAGCAGTAAATAACAAATGCAAAGACCAGACTTCAGCATTCATGGGGAAAAGCTGTTAAGAGATTTTGCAGAGGAAAGGTCAGCAGGTGTGTGTGGAGTCAATGCAGTGGGGGTGGCTTATATCCCTGGGCAGTGGGGACAGAAAAATGGGTTAAGAAAAACAAACCAATCAGGAAGAAGGAGAGGAAATAAAAAGATAAAGGAAACAAGCAGGAAAAGATGGTGATGGGGAGAGATCACGTTTAATCGCATGACCTCAGAGACCTTGGAAGCCACATCTACAATGCAGGACACACAGGTGTTGAACGTAACAGAGATTCTGCCCTTCTTCCATGAAGCCGTGTTCCCAGATCAGGGTCAGTTCTTCCAGTAACACCCATAAATCAATTACTTTCCTGTACACCAATGATGAATCAGCTGAAAGAGAAATTAGAAAAACTATCCCATTCACAATAGCCTTAAAAAAATATTTGGGAATCAATCTAACAAAAGAAGTGGAAGACCTCTACAATGAAGAGAGGAATTTTAGATTCCATGCAATAGAAAAGGAGGGAACCCTTCCAAACTTATTCTATGAAGCTAGTATCACCCTAATATCCAAACCAGACAAAGACACATCAAGGAAAGAAAACTTCAGACCAATATCTCTGATGAACATAGGTGCAAAATTCTTAATAAAATACTGTCAAATTGCATACAAAAACACATTAAAAAGATAGTGCACCATGATCAAGTGGGTTTCATCTCAGGAATGCAAGGCTGGTTCAACAAAAGGAAATCAATAAATGTAATTCACCACATAAATAGACTTAAAGACAAGAATCACATGATTATCTTAATAGATGCCTAAAAAGCATTTGAAAATATACAGTCATCTATTCATGCTCAAAACACTAGAAAAACTAGGGATAGTAGGAACATACCTCAACATTGTAAAAGCTATGTATGTGAAATCCAAGGTCAACATCATTCTAAATAGAAAAAAACTGAAAGCATTCATTCTAAAACCTGAAATAAGACAGGATTCCTTCACCACTTCTACTCAATGTTCTTGAAACTCTAGATAGAACAATTAGGCAAATGAAAGAAATTAAAGGGATACAAATAGGAAAAGAACAACTCAAACTATCACTACTTGCTGATGACATGATCCTATATTTAGAAGACTCAAAAAGCTCCACCAGAAAACGTCTAGAACTCATAAATGAACAAAGTAGCAGGACATAAAATTAATACCAATAAATCAATTGCATTCCTATACGCCAATGATGAATCAGCTGAAAGAGAAATTAGGAAAACTATCACATTCATAAGAGCCTCAAAAAAAATTGGGAATCAATCTAACAAAAGAGTTGAAAGACCTCTACAATGAAAACTACAGAACACCAAAGAAAGAAATTGAAGACGACCTTAGAAGATGAAGCAGTCTCCCATGCTCTTGGATAGGCAGAATTAATATCGACAAAATGGCCATGCTACCAAAAGTGCTATATAGATTTAATGCAATTCCTATTAAATTTCCAATAACATTCTTCATAGAAAGAGAAAACACAACCATGAAATTCATTTGGAAAAATAAGAGACCCAGAATAGCCAAAACAATCCATAGGAAGAAAAGTGAAGCAGGAGGCATCACAGTACCAGAACTTAAATCACACTACGGAGCTACAGCAACAAAAACAGCATGGTACTGACACCAGAGAGACATGAAGACTAATGGTACAGAATAGAGGACACAGAGACAAACCCACATAAATACAGGTATCTCATACTAGACAAAGGCATGAAAAACATACAGTGGAGAAAAGACAGCCTCTTCAACAAATGGTGCTGGGAAAACTGGAAATCCATATGCAGCAGAACGAAATTTAACCCCTATCTCTCACCCTGCACAAAAATCAACTAAAAGTGGATCGAAGACCTAGGCATTAGATCAGAAACCCTGCACCTACTGGAATAAAATGTAGGCCCATCACTCCAACTTCTTCAACAAGACTTCTAAAGCGCAAGAAGTAAAATTTAAAAAAATCAATAAGTGGGATGGTATCAAACTAAAAAGCTCCTTCACAGCAAAGGTAACAATCGAGAGCATGAAGAGAGCCTACAGAACGGGAGAAAATCTTTACCACCTGTACCTCAGATAAAGGGTTAATTTCTACAATATACTAAGAACTCAACAACAACAAAAACAAATAACCCAAGCAAAAGAACTACACAGACACTTATGAAAAGAAGATATACAAATGGTTAAAAATTAATGAAAAAAATGTTCAACATTTCTAGCAATTAGAGAAATGGAAATTAAAACTACACTGAGATTTCACCTTACTCCAGTTAGAATGGCAATTATAACAATAAATGTTGAACAATAACAATAAATGTTGGCAAGCATGTGGGGGAAACATTGCTGGTGGGACTGCAAATTGGACCAACCACTCTGGAAAGGAGATTGCTCAAAAAACTAGAATGGAACCACCATTTGACCCAGTTATCCCACTCCGTGGTATATATCCAAGGGAGTTAAAATCAGCACACTACAATGATGCAGTCATGTCAATGTTTATAGCAGTACAATTCACAATAGCTAAGCTATGGAACCAACCTAGGTGCCCTTCAACAGATGAATGGATAAAGAAAATGTGGTATATATACACAATGGAATATTACTCAGCCATAAAGAAGGACTTTATGACATTTGCCAGTAAATGGAAGGATCTAGAGACTATCATGCTAAGTGAAATAAGTCAATCCCCTAAAATCAAAGGTCAAATTATCTCCCCAGTATGTGGAAACTAACCCACAAGGGAGGGAAGGAAGAATAGAAATTCAATGGATTAGAAAAAGGCGAATGAAGGGAAGATTGGGGATAGGAATAGGAAAGACTGTGGAATGAATCTGACACAACTTTCCCATGTTCATATATGAATACACCAAAGTGAATCTCAACATCATGTACAGCCCCAAGACTGGAATCCTAATTAGAATGAGATATACTCCGTGTTTGTATAAATATGTCAAAATAGAGTGTATTGTCATGTATAACTAAGAAGAATAAATAGAAAAAAAAAACAAGAAATTTTAAGGCTGAAAGAGACTGCAGAGATCAAAGTTCACACCATCATTTT
Organism: Glaucomys volans; assembly: GCA_020662805.1. Classification (NCBI taxonomy): domain Eukaryota; kingdom Metazoa; phylum Chordata; class Mammalia; order Rodentia; family Sciuridae; genus Glaucomys; species Glaucomys volans. The sequence continues at coordinate 769,310 of JAJEJO010000123.1, read as the reverse complement.
CAGATGAGGAAATAGGAATCTGGAGGACTGGGACCTGTAATCTGCCCCTATCACACAACTGACAGCAGGGCCATTGCTATCTTAAGCCTCACATTAGGGCAGAGGGTGATTTCAGCCAACTCCTTTCTATAAGCATAAGAAGTGGCAGAAGGAAGAGGGATAGAGAGAAAAGGTGTCACACTGAGGCAAGAAGATGAGAACAGTAGTTGGGCCTCTGTGGCTGTTATGATCAAAGGCCCATGAGAAGTGGTAAATAGAATCACAAACCTGGACTTGAAGGAGGAATTTAGATGCCTATATCTTCCCCATTCAATCCACAGATCAGCTCTGTGAGGAGGTAGGACTTGCCACACCCACTTTTTGTTACATTGGGTTTGAAACCAAGACCAATACAACAGAAAACTGGGAAGGAGAAGAACCAAGTCCTGATGTAGTTGACTGAGCCCTAAACCTGTCTGTACCTGGAGCTAGCCCTATTTCTAGACTTTTAAATTTACATGAGCAAATAAATTCTCCATTTCACTTAAGCCAGCACAGCCAGGTTTTCTATCACTAGCAATACACAGAATCTTAAGTGATGAAGGAACTGGTACTAGAAGTGAGTACTGGACATAACTAATCCTGAAACATGCAACTGCTGGAGGACAGCTAGTACTGGCTCTCCTGGGCTTGAAGGTGGCAATCCTTGTTATATGACAGCAAAATTGCTAGCTATGCTGCCACCTATTGAGTCCTTGGTCGAAGACCATGAGCCCACTGATGGCACATCCTTAAAGGATTCAGCAGAAAACACTTGGGATGTTGGAGTACCCTCTTGGAAGATCCACAGGAAAGAGATAAACCTAGGCAGAAGACTGACTTGGAAGCACAGGGGGGAAAATACAGCTTTTTAAACAAATGGGTGAGAATCAAATAATCTGGAGGCTTGTGGGCTGGAAAACCCAAATTCTCCCTGCTATGCTGACATTAGATAGGGCAGGGACGTACGAGCCATATCAGAAAACAAGTCTGGAACATAGAAGTCCGATTCCTCACTGTCTCTCCAAATTCATTGTTACGTTCTTTCATCTGGGGAAAAAAAGGACAATTACTTTCATTGTGACACTGGGATCCACCTCATGAGCCAGGAGTAAATAATAAAATGAAGAATCTGGACTGGAGGGAGGCTTGGACCTGCATTAGCTGTTTCTCTTTGGTGGGGCAAGAAATGGTGATTGCAATTTATTACCTATTCCTGAGTCTGGATGTATGGGAAGATATGTGCATGAGTCCTGGGTAAACAGAATCTATGTATTTGTTGTTTTGGGGATGTCTGGTAGCCATCCTCCTAAATGACAGTAACAAATTCAGATTTGTCCACTGACCTTCCACTCTGGCCTCAGCTGGGCTAACTCTACTCGGGCACAGAAACGCAAAGCGAGCAGCCCTGGTTAAGCAGAGCCTTGGAGTTCCCTGGCTACAGTGACTACTTCAGAGAAGAACACAGGGCTACTTCTGAACCAAGGAGATGCAATGGGACTTATTCTAAGATGTGGCTGGTAGTGTCATGGTCACATTATTAACACATGGAGGCCAGGAAGGAAGCTGGTGCAGTTGGTGCTCAGGGGAGCTGGCTGAAGAGGCGGGGCAAGCAATGCAATGTGTGGATGTCACCTGGTCCTGATTCAAGAAAACTAAAGAAACATGAGGCAACTAGAAATTTGTAAATTCTTGAATATTTAGCGACATTATTACTAATGTTTAGGTGTGATGATGTTATTGCAGTTATGTTGTATTTTACAAAGAGTCCTTCATTTTTAGGTATTCATACTGAGATATTTGTGGATGAAGTGACTTGATGTTTGCTTCAAAATCATATGGAAAAGGGGGGAGGTGGGTGGAGGTGCAAATGAAACAAAAGCGGTCATGAGATGATCATCTTCAAAGCTGGGTGAGGGGTATGTGGCAGTTCAGTTTACCATTCTGTCTACTTTTCATAAGTACTTGAAATGTTTCCATAACGAAAAGCTTAAAACAAAACAAAACAAAACACACACACACAAAAGACTGTGGTTCATTCCCATCTCCATCCACTAGAGGCTGTTGAAGAGGTTTGCTCCCTCAATTAGAAACCTGCTCAGACTTAGGAGTTAGGTACCTTGTACTTCTCAAAATGACCTTTGCACTGTTGGACAAACTGGGATAGAGACTGAAGTCTCTCCCATCAGGATTCAAGTAGTTCTTCCCAGAAAAGGATTAAACTCCCCAGATCCCAGACCTATGAAGAGTAGTAACAAAAAACTAAAAATAAAAATTCCAACCATCAAACCAAGGAATGAAAGAAAACAACCATCCTTTTGGATCAGGACTTTCCAGTAGAAATATGATTTGAGCCACATGTGCAATTCTTGATTTTAAGCCAGCCACATTACACAAGTGAGAAGAAACAGGTGAAGGTGTAACAATATCTTGTATTTAACACACTATTTCAAAAAAGAGTACTACTGCAACTACCAAGAATGTTTTTTGAACAGTTATTAATTAGGTATTTCACATCCTTTTTATCACACACAGTCTTCAGAAACATGTGCATTTTACTACTGGTGGCATTTTAAGTGCTCCAGAGCTGCTACCATACAGGGCAAAACAACGCTAGGCAGCAAGGCCTGATGGGCGTGGCCCGTCTGCTCATCTTCTTCCCTGGCAGGATGCCCGGATGGCAATCAGCAGATGCTCCGTCAGTGTCAGCCCTGGGATAGTCCCGTTCTGTCCAGAGCCAACTCTGGGCCATAGCTGTAAGTTCTTAAGAAGAGTGGCCTGGAGCCGTTCAGGACATTGGCGAGGTATTCCTGGGTTTGTGGCCAGCAGGATTGAAGTCACACTGGCTGCTTCTTCCTGGAGTCTTCGTGCTGACGATCCCACTACAGTATATGAATCCTCAGCCAAGAGATACTGCAGCATATAATAGAATGAAAATGGACGATTAGAAGAAACTCATGGCCTTTAAAGCCTCAGTGGCTTTCCATTTCGCATCAAGGGAAGTCTGCAGTGCCCGCCATTTCTGGCAAGAGTCAGTCCTCCACTTCCTGTCCTCTCCTGCCCTTCTCCACTTTCAATCCATCTTCAGGTGTTCGTGCTTGCTGTTTCCTCTTCCAAGGACACTTTTCTCTTAGCTGTCCACACAGCCAGCTCCCTCACTCCATCTAGGTCAGCCACAATTGATGCACCATCTGCTTTTCCACTGGAGAGGCAGCTACCTGAGGACAGGGACCTTGTCTTATTCGCTGCTGTCTTCCCAGTTGCATAGAACAGTACCTGACATCCATGGTGCTTGAGAAATGTGTGTAAGTGAATTCTAAAACTTTCCCACTCCATGTTGCATTTCATCCTTCTCTTAACCTGGGACTGTGGTTTTGTGGCCACACACTGGGCTCTAGACAGGGAGAGGCCTAGGCAAAGCAGGAATGTGCTGGGTTCGCTCCTCCAAAAAGACCCGGGGAGGCTTTTACTTCTCCTAACCTGTGGTGATACAGGACGCCATTCAAAAGACCATGTGGAAGACCTGCTCACACATTTAGCAACTCTTCCTCAAGCAAGGTTATTTTCCAGTGTCAGGGAGAGGAGAGGGTCTTACTTAAATTAGAAGAGGTGACTAGCTTGGAAGGAGAGAAGGGAAACCAACTCAGGGTTGGAAAAAGAGGCCCCAGAACTATCTAGAAAGAATGTTCCTGTAATGGGTTCACATACTCCTACTCAACAAACATGTTTCTCTGCCTCTGGAACACCCAATGCCCGGTACCCTGGGTGCTGAGGATGCAGTGGGAGCCTTGTCTCTTTGTACTATGTGGCAGGGCATGCTCAGCAGAAACAAGATGAAAAACAAAACAAAACAAACACAGAAATTCTGAGATTAGGTCATCACTCACTTCATTTCTTGAGGGAAAAATGCTTTTCACATGTGGAAAGACCGTTCATGTTTCTTTCTTTCTTTCTTTTTTCTGAACTGGGGACTGAACTCAGGGGCACTCAGCCACTGAGCTACATCCCCAGCCCTATTTTGAATTTTATTTAGAGACAGGGTCTCACTGAGTTGCTTAGCGCCTTGCTGGTGCTGAGGCTGGCTTTGAACCTGCAATCCTCCTGCCTCAGCCTCCCAAGCCGCTGGGATTACAGGCGTGCGCCACCACACCCAGCTTCACATTTCTTGTGAAGGCAGTCTTGTCATAGGTAATGCTATTAAACTGCAAAAATTTCCCAGTTGGTCACCAACATCCAATACAAATGGCCCCCAGGGGAAAACCCCTGTGAAATACAAGGAGTGATTTCTTTACAACCCAAGGGGCAAAAAGTGGAAAGTCCCTTTTCATGTCCTGCCATGTATGTTCTTGTGCACACACACTAGGAAACGCTGCTGGCATGCAGAAAGCAGTACATTCCTGTTGGTTGCCTATCATTAGGTTTGAAGGCAAGTGGGGAGCCTTTACAATTATTTCTGGGGTGGAGACAATGGCCATATAGGTCCGTATTCAGACTTCTTTGTAGCCCAGTCTTTACTCCGTGTCTCTTTCTGGGTGAAAGAGCCACAAGGACATTGAAAACCTCCCCAGGCTCTCCGGAAACAAGGGTCGGTGCAGCTCTGCACCTTCCGGCCTGACATCACCTGCCTGAACGCTGCAGGAAATGCTCGGGGCCTGGAGATTCCCCTTGGGGCCTCTGCACATGAGGCAGGCCTGACAGGTGATGCTGTCTGAGAGAGGCACTCACAACTGCTCTGTGCATGAACAGGAAATGAAGGGAATTTGTGGGTGCCACAATAAAGGGAGGCCTTCCTGGGATTCAGAAAATTTGTATTGTATTATACCAAACTGTCCCACTCAGTAAAGAATTGTCCCACATGATCTTCAAAGGTCCAGGTGGACACTGAGATCCGTGAAGAAACTGTTCAGAGTTATCTGAGTCTAGAACCTGACTCCAGCTGATATAAAAACTCAAAGGAATTACAGATAGATACTCCGTGACCATCATAGGTAAAACTGGGAAAATCTGTATTGTATTGTTGCATTTATTCCTTGAATTTCCCAGTAATGCAAATGTCCTATCAATGAAATTACTTTTGCTCGGATTGTGAAAGTTGTCTGAATCAAAATGAAGTCACTGTGTCAGCCCTAATAACAAGAAAAGTAAATAAAGCCAGGAGTTTCTGGAGGAAGGGTTTTTACACATGATCACCTGATAGTAACTAACCACAAAGACTCTGCCAGAACCAAGAGCTCAAGAGAGGCCGCCCCCAGCTTCCTTCTACCAAAAGGACTTCTGCAAGGATGTCTGCCTAGTAACTGTTCGTTCACCCTTACCTGACAACACTCTGTGGCCAAAGGTTATTTTTTCAAAATATCTGATGTAAATCCTCATTTTTGCTTTTAAAAAAATTCCCCTTACCTCAACTCCTTTGAATGCACCTACAGTTTACTATGGTGGGTGTGTTCCCAACACAGGGCTCTGCTAGTCCCAAATGAATATCATATTTTTCAGAGAATCCGGTTGTTTGGTTTGTTTTTGGGTTTTTTTTGTTGTTGTTTTTGGTTTTTTTAGGTTGACAGGATGTTTACCAAGAGTTATTCACCCCTTTGGAAAATCATGTGCCCAAGGACATTGCCAACTGTGGTGTTTAAGCCTCTAACAAGAGTTAATCTGTAGTGGTTATGGCCACGTTCACAGTGCCTCTGTGTATAGAAGCAAACACCTGACAACTTACTTTGTTTTGTTTTTTAATGAGCTGTACCTGATCACTTATAAATTGAACTTATTTTATTAAAATGCTGCTTTCATTTTATTTCCTTTTAATTAAGATTGCAGTGATTTTTATGTTGGAAATTAGGTGTGAGGTCAGACCACATCATTTATGAGATTCACTGTTATTAAAAGTGGGCACTGTGTCAGATGAGGCTGAGTCACAGCTTTGGAAGGTTCTGGGGATGTTGGACATCCTTAGTCCTGTTTGGGGACCTGCTCATCCAAGTGTGGGAAGTGGAGAGAGTTGGGACCCCCACAGCTGCTCACCTCCAGTCCTGGGAGGGGCTTTCCATCCATTCCCAAAGGTGTCCAGAGGCCTGTGTGCTTTTTGCTCCTGTTTCTTAGCAGATTGCTTTTCTCAATGGCTTAGCCAAAACAGAATTTGTTCTACCCAAATGACCCCAAATTCCCTCCAAGAACTCTCCCCCTCCCATTTGGCTGCTCTGGATTCTCCAAATGACTGACTGGGAAAACAGATTGTTGGAAAAACACTTCCAGGTTGTCTCTAATGGGGTCAATACCCTATCAGGTCACAAGAAAGACCCTGGAAAATGTTTCCTGCTTCCAAACATGCATGCAGGGATCAGAAAAGGCGCAATCACAAAGTGATGAGCTCCACCATTTGGCGTGGGTATTTTTTTGTTTTTGTTTTTAGCTCGGTACTGACCAAATGACTCCTTCCCTGCAACAGAGCTGCTTAAGCCAAAGTCTTGGACCATTCTGCCTGCTTCAGATCCATTCCAACAGAATGATCAGTTGGTGGCTTATGTAAAAAGCAGCTCCATGACTACATTTAAATATTGACTAGTTTGAGGATAACAAACCACCAAGAGGTATAAAAGCCACATGTGGTGCATGTTTTGTAGGGAACCCACAGGAGGATAAATGGACAGAGTTAGAAAAAGAGTCAAAATGCTCTCTCCCTGCCAACACCATTCTCTACTAAATAAATAAAAAAATAAATAAAATGAAACAATAATTAAAATCCCACCTGGGCACTACTCTTGGCTTTTGGGTGGTAGATGTGTCCTGGCAAGAATGCCTAAGCATTATGGCCATGTGTGGTCCACAACACTGCCCATGATGCCCAGCTTGAGTTTTTTGCAGTGCTGAGATCAAACCCAGGCCCTTATGCATGCTGGGCCAGTGCTTTACCACTGAGCTACCCTCCTCCCAGCCCCTTCTCTGTGGACTTCAAATGGGATCAGACTGTGTGTATGTGTCCTTCATACTTCCCCATATTAATATTCTCTTAAAAAAGCTTTAGTAGTTGAATATTTCATTTTACAGGTGACTTATTATCCATAATTTTAAAATTTTTAGATATTAAAATAACACCCAAATTCATTATTATAAATTCTACTATGATTAATATACTTGTATTTAGATGTCTGAAGTCTAACAATAATTTCAGATTATTTCCTTAGGATACATTTATTACATTACAATGACAGGAACAGAGCTTTGTTTGTTCGTTTGCTTTTAGAATCTTGATGCATACTGTTAAACCGCTTTCTCATGGTGTTACCTGGCATACTGACCCATTTCTTTTCAATCTGTGCCATTATCACTTCTCAAAATCCTTGCTAGGTGAAAAACTGTATGTAGGGCTGTTTTAATGGTCATTTCTTTGATTAGTGGTTGACAGTATTTCATACATTTATTTTATCCTCTGTTATTAGTACATTTTTATTAATGAACTGTTATCTGGATCTTTTTTTCTTTTCTTTTCTTTTTTGTTGTCCTGGGGATTGAACCCAGGGCCTTGCACATGCTAGGCAAGTACTCTGCAGCTGAGTTATATTCACATCCCTTGGATCTTTTTCCTCCCATTTGAACCAAAAGGTTACCTAAAAGCTCCATGATTTCTATTTTTCAGAGATAGGGCTCAAACCCAGGACCACATGCATGGTAAGCAAGTGCCCTACCACTGAGCTACACTGCCAGGCCACTCCATGATTTTTCAAAAACAAATGTTTAACTATTGAGACATTGGGTGCACAGCAGTGACCATTTCTGTGAGTTCTTAAGCAAATGTTCTTAAGTCAAGGGCCACTTTTGGTGTTCAGCTATGACTAGTTTTGCAGTCTTTGAGAAATCTTTCCATGCCCTGTTAGGCGAGGGTGTGGGACTTCTAGGCACATCTCATTGCAGCTCTTCCTGTCTCAAAGACAAAGACAGGAATGCCTGGGTTTATGTTACACACGTGCAGACGGGAAGCAGCCACATGACCCTGAGTCATCTTATTCTATCTTTCACAAGACCAAACTTCCCAGGAACCAAGTAATCATCCAGGCTGACCTAATAAGAAGCCAAGTTTCCTTTAGCTTCATCGCCTTCATTAGCCATTATGCACTATTTTGGGAAAAGTAAAATATAATTTAGATTTTTTTTTAAATGGTTGAAAACTTGGCAATCAAAACCTCTTTCTGAGGACTGGTCATTCAAAGCAACTCTAGTGATGCACACGATGACTGACAGAGGAGCTGGACTGCAATGACATCCTCTGGCCTCCTTTCTACCCGGCTCTTCCCAAGTCAAGACCTAAGACAATAATAACCCTCACTTTCTATAGTTCTCACTCCTGGACTTAGAAGATGTTCAATACACCTAAATTAGGCAGATACTTTGGGGTAGAGCGCCCGGCATATTCTAACACTCAACAACTTTAGCTAGCATTTCTATAGTTAAGTGAGCTAAACTTCTCAATTAGTGCCACTTGGTAAGGAGGAAATGAGCTGGCTGGGGAGGAAAGGCAAGAATGAGAGAGAAGGCAAGGAAGTGGCTCTTTTAGTTTACAGAAGGATAATTGATTGCAATGTAAGAATGAAGAATTCATCACAATACCAGACCTCAGACTATATTACAGAGCTATAGTAATAAAAACAGCATGGTATTGGCACCAAAACAGACATGTAGACAAAAGGTACAGAATAGAAGACACAGAGACAAACTTACATAAATACAGGTATCTCATACCAGACAAAGATGCCAAAAACATTCACTGGAGAAAAGATAGCTTATTCAACAAATGGTGCTTGGAAAAATAGAAAACCACATGTAACAAAATGAAATTAAACCCTTATCTCTTACCATGCACAAAACTCAACTCACTGTGGATCAAAGACTTAGGCACTAGAACAAAGACCCTGTGACTCCTAGAAGAAAATGTAGGCCCAAATCTTCACCATGTCAGCCTAGGACCTGACTTCCTTAACAAGACCCCTAAAACACAAGAAGTTAAATCAAGAATCAATAAATGGGATGGACTCAAAATAAAAAGCTTCTTTTCAGCAAAAGAAACAATTTTGATAATGTGTAGAGAGAATCTACAGATTGGGAGAAAATCTTTACCACATACACCTCAGATAAAGCATTAATCTCTAGGATATATAAAGAACTCAAAAAACTTAACACCAAAAACCTCCCAAATAACCCAATCAATAAATGGGATAAGGAACTGAACAGACACTTCACAGAAGAAGATATACAATCAATCAACAAATACATGAAAAAATGTTCAACATCTCTAGCAATTAGAGAAAAGCAAATCAAAACTACTCTAAGATTTCGTCTCACTCCAATCAGAATGGCAATGATCAAGAATACAAGCAACAATAAATGTTGGCAAGGATGTGGGGGAAAAGGTACATTCATACAGTGCTGGTGGGACTGTAATTTGGTGCAACCGCCCTGGAAAGCAGTATAGAGATTCCTCAGAACACTTGGAATGGAACCACCTTTTGACCCAGCTATCCCACTCCTCAGTTTATACCCAAAGTACTTAAAAGCAACATACTGTAGTGACATTGTCACTACAGTGTTTATCGCAGCTCAATTGACAATAGCTAAACTATGGAACCAATCTAGATGTCCTTCAACAGATGAATGGATAAAGAAACTGTGGTGTGTGTATATATATATACACACATATTTATATGTAGATATATGTATATATATTACTCAATTTTAAAGAAGGATGAAATTCTGTCATTTGCTGGTAAATGGATGGAGTTAGAGAATATCATGCCAAGTGAAATAAGCCAAACTCAAAAAACCAAAGGCTGAATGTTTTCTCTGATACGCAGATGCTAATTCACAATAAGGGATGGGGATAGGGAAGAATAGAGTTACTTTATATTAGGTAGAGGGGAGTGAAGGGAGGGGAAGGGGTATGAGGGAAGGAATGATGGTAGAGTAAAACAGACATTATTATCTCATGTACATGTATGACTGTATGACCAATGTGATCTTGCAATATGTATAATCAGAAAAATGAGAGATTACACTCCATTTATGTATGATCTATCATGTACTGTCATGTACAACTAATTAGAAGAAATAAAAAGTTTTTAAAAAAAAGAATCAAGAATTTGCTCTATTTGATATTTGATAAACATTAAATATGGATAATTTCAAACTCCATTTATATAATTTATCTACAATGAGTTCTCAAATACACTTAGCCCTATTTCTAAATTCTGGCCTTGATTCATTCAATTTGTCTTGGGCCCAATTTCATTCATGAATTCTGCTACATTTTTTGTGCAATTCCCAATATCACTAGACTCAATGAACATAAAATTTTGGGAAAAATGCCCACAGTCTTACAAAAAAAAAAGTTTCTCCTAAAAGTTAAGATGAACTAGAGATAAGTACATTGATTTTATGGTCACTGACTTGTCCTCATTTCACCTGGAGAGGGCAGTGGGTGGCCAATCAGTAAGTAGGTAAGTTAAAGATCTGATAGAGGAATGGGGAGCCACTCACCCCAAATCCTACACTGCAGAGACCAGAACCTCTCTGCAGTCCACTTAGAGAATGTCCAAAGGCCCTTCAGGAAGTCTCATCCAATTGGGGAATATGGAAGATAATGCTTATTTTCAAGGCTGCGTCATTCTAGTGGCTGAAGAATAAACAAAGGGAACAGTAATAGTCTGTGGAAGTTTCCAGAGGTGGCACATAATGAACTGAGAGGAGACAGGCCTTGCGGCCAGATCTGGTTTCTCTGAGTAAATGAGAAAACAAAACCTGGATTTCTATCATGATGCCCAAGTTTAGCCACCACAAGAGGATGGCACTGTGACACGAAAGATACCAGCGCCAAGAGCCACATACAGCTTCGGCAAAACTGAGCACCACACAGAAAACGCTCGACATCTCCAGCTCTCACGGAGGGGCATTCACGGAAAACCAGTGTGAAAATCAATGGGAAATTTCATTTTTCAAAGTCAAAGGTTTCTGTACACCGAGCGTCCTATTCATCCAGAGTTTACTCCTCCTGAATTCAAAACACCTTCGGAAGCACATTTCTAATACTCCTCACGAGCACTGTCCACTCATTTCTCTTTAATCTCTAATGGCACAAATCTCGAGAGAGAGTTTTCGTCTGTGGCTTTCCCAAACCCCAACCTCAATATCTTGAAAATATAGATAAGAATTCCTCAGAAATGCCAAGAGTTACACAAAGATGAGAGTATCTCAGGTATGGTAATAGCAAAAGCAATGTGTAGAAATTCAAGCAATGAATAAAAACAACACATATGCTATGGATCCATTAAAAACCACTATCACCAGGTGCAGTGGCACACACCTATAATCCCAGCACTGGAGAGGCTGAGGCAGGAAGATCACAAGTTCAAAGACAGCCTGAGCAACTTAGCGAGGCCCTAAGCAACTCACCGAGATCCTGTCTCTAAATAAAATATTTAAAAGGGCTGGGGATGTGGCTCAGTAGTTAAGTGCCTCTGAGTTCAATCCCTGGTAACAAAAAACAAAAACAAAAAAAACCAAACTATCTGTGTATAATCAGTATTAAAAATGCAGCTTTAAATTTTTTAAAAATTATAATGTGATTTTATTTTAAAATTCTCCAAAACAACATAAAAGACAGTGTTAAATATATTACTCAGGAAAGTGAATGAAACCTGTGATCACTTTGCCGGAAGTTCAGCTTTTTCAAAACTCAAGTCCATGACAGGACTGGGTCAGCTCCTCAGTGATTTTACTTAAGGGTGACTCGTCCTTCCTCCTACACCAAATAAGCAATTATATCCTTAAAAATATAAAATCAGAACTCGATAAGGATTAAACCAGTTTTAATGCATAAATCTGAGAATATAACAATCACTATAAGCTTGTTATGCTTTAAATCTCTAGTTCTATCTAGTGTAAATATAAAAATAGTTAAAGGTTTAGAATTTACTCTGAGATACTATAAAATACTACTGTTTTCATGGCAAAAGAGATTTATGAATTTGTGGAAAAGGAGATACTTACAAAACATGTTAGTAAAAGCACTGTCTACGTTTGTATATCAACATTTAAAAGTATCCAATGGTTGTTCACTGATAAAAAGCCTTCAAATCACAATAGGAAAGTTAAGAATAGTTTTACTTAAACTTGCATCTCCCCAAATTTTTCAGGTCCAGAGAACCTGGAAGTATCCAATATTACATAGGAATCCATACTCAAGAATTCCTTGAAATTCTCAAAAAGAGCAAGCAAAGATCATCTAAGGACTTTGTTTTAGCCTAACCTTTGAGTACCATTCAAACAGGGAGCCAATGCCTGAGATTCACAAAATGCAGTTTTCTACTGGTGAGCTCAGATGAAGACAGCCCACCCTATCACAAAAATAAATGGATGAGTGATCATTCCATGAACTTATTCCCTAACATGAAGAACACAGTAAAGTTGTACTGCCATCCCTCAATTATCACTTTGCTTGGAAGTGATGGCAGGAATGTTTCCCTCTGCAAAACTGTTCAAAGTAATGACTTGGAGGAAGTGGTATGCTGATATCATGAAAAAAAAAAAGCCCTCACACACAAAGATAGTTCAGAACGCATCTGTGTATGGCTCTGAGGAAACAAACAGCTCAGCTAATTTCAACTCAAAATAAACCAAGAGGCCAGTTTACCTTGGCCATAGCTACACACATACAGGAAAACTGAAGGTCACCGTTTATCCAGTGATTTTGTTTTGTGCCAAAAAGGATGACGGGAAGGGTTATTCATCCCGAGGTCAGGAAGGAATAAGAGGAGGGTTTCATCCAGTAGAATCAGGTGTATCTAAGTGGGCTTCCCTCCTTTGTCTCCATGGGACAGGTGGGCTCCTGACTGCCCTAAACTCCATGTGACTGGTGAATGAACTTTGACCCCAGTTCCTGAAGCCAATACTGGATCAGAGCAACATGGTGTCTCCCTTGCTGAGGTCTTTCCATGGGTCCTCCCTCCACAGTATTGTCTTTAAAGAGCTAAGGTGGGTGGTTCCTAAAATACCTATTTCTTTTGTCAAGTTTGGGCTTAAATACATCTACCATCTTTTAAATGACCAATATTGAATTTTCAATTTTTATTCATTTAAAAATAATCTTCAAATTAAGTAAACACATTAGAGAGAAAAACCGCATTTTATTTGGTTTTGAAAAGCAGAGTCTTCCATAAAAGCAGTTACTTTTCTAATAGGTGGTCTTCCAAAGAAAGAGCTATTTCTTTCTATTTTCAAATAACTTTTATTTGAGAAGATCTGTGTCACCAAAAGTCTTTAAATTGCTGTAGGGTTTTTTTTTTCCCCCCAATGCTGTTTTTATTTATTTTTATTTTTATTTTTTTGGTATTGGGGACTGAAACCAAGGGCACTGTATCACTGAGCTACAACCTCAGCTCTTTTTATTTTGAGACAGGATCTCACTAAGTTGGTAAGACTGGCCTCAGAATTATGATCCTCTGCCTTAACCTCCCAAGTCACTGGGATTATAGGTCCGAGCCACAGGCGCCTGGCTTGTATTGCTATTTTGAGGTGTTTATTCCTAATGGGGATAAGAAAACCCAAAGAGCTCTGGTTTTGCTCATTCAAGGAAATTCACCTCACAGCTGATGATCATTTATCTTATTTTATTTTCTTTTTAGAGGAAAAAGGAAAGAATGATTAACCTTTAGTATCTGAAGCTTGTGTCACTGACCTTCACTGAGTAGTGAGCTTTTTAGTTCAAAACATTTAGGGCACAGATCACATGTGGGGACAATTAAAATACTTTAAATGATGCTTTCCCTTTCATGGGGGATTGGCCATAATATTCAAGCTGCGTACAGGAAGCCGAGGTTTTGACTGCGCTGCTCGTGGGTGGACTCACAAAGGCTGTTCCAAGCCTGAGTTTCCGCAGTTCATCTTTCTAGGTGGTACACCCGTCAGCAATCCTCCACAGCTCGTAAAACCCAACATAACCTTTTAGGCTGCTCTGGAAAAAACGTTGAGTAATAAGGAAGAGAATGCTTGTGTCCAGTGTTTCCAGAGCTATTCTCTGGATAGGAGAAACAGCAAATCATAGGCATCTGGAAAAGAGATGGCCCAGAAGGAACAATGAATGAGCTTCCAAAGTCGGCAGAGCGCACCTCCTAACCGTTCACCTGTCTGTTCCCTATTGTTTGCATAGAAGGGGCTACAGGCACCAGATAAGGCAGTGACTTCCAGCAGAAGTGACTCAAATGCTTGTGTGGTTTAAAGTGGCAATTGGTTGACTTTCTGGGAGTGAAACATTGTACTGATCACCTTGAAGCCACAAGGAGTGGTGGAAAGTTGTGGGTCCCCAGCATGGTCAGAGACAGCAGCAGTGTGGTCTATGGGAACTTGCACAAATGGTGTTAGTATTCCTCAGAGCTTTCCCACAGGTTCACTCAGCTACAGAACATTATTGGAAGGCCTACTGGTATTTCTCTGTATGGTGTGAATACCACATTATGTTTTCTTGGCTGATCTGAGCATTGGAAAAATTGAACCAAGAGACAGGCTGCAAGGTGAACTGACACAGAGGTGGAAAGGGCATGGCCTAGAAAGGCAGGGGTTCAATAAAGGCCTCTCAGGTTTCCTTTCATTTCCACAGTTCTGAGTCACACCATTTCCTTTGTGGAATTTAACAATAACTAATGAACCTTAGAAAATGAATCAGTATGCTAGGGGGAAAATGCCAAAGATCATCTTAACTCTTCCGCAGAGTTAAGTCCTTTGTAATCTTTCTCTTTTATTCTACAAGTCCTCTTTTCAGAACAATTTAAAATTCCTTATTTACAACTGGCTTCATCTGTACTGCAGTGGGTCCACCCAGTCATGGCCAACTAGACAAGAACAAACCATGCCCAGGGTGGCCAGTGCTTAGGCTGGAGTGGGCCTGGCCTGAAAATCTCTGCTTGAACAAGGAAGAAAGAACCCACTGCAATTCTAGTCCCTCCTTGTCTCAGACATACGAACTGGGAATCGTGGAGAGGGACACTGGAGAAACAAGAGGAGACAAAGAGCAGTGGCTGAGCCAGTGCATCTGTAGAACTGGAGCAAGGGAGAGGAGAGCATCCATCTCCGGGGACTGAGGGCACACCAAGGTTCCTGAATGGCATCCTCATCTTCAGTCAATCTAACAACAACAACAACAACGAGCATTCACTGAGCTCTTATTATGTGCTAAGAGTGTTCTAGGCTCTTCCGCAATTTTGTCAACTCATTCAAATCTCACAACAGCTCTATGAGATGTATATGACAGTGATGAAAAGTTATATAACCTGACCAAGGCCACACAGCTTAGAGGGGGCAGAGGTCATCTGAACTCAAAGCTTTGGCTTCAGAGTCCATGGTCCTACCCAGCATGCAGCTCCCTATGGAGCTGGTCCAGGGCTTCCCGTCTTCCTTATTGCCCATCCTCTATTCAGGGGGCCTGTCAGGGGGTCTGTTTCTTACTCTCCTGTTGACTCGCAATCAGCATTTTTCTTGGCTCCCTTTGTTATGAATCTTATTAATGAATGTATATATTTATTAATTAAAGAACTACTTAATGTTTACTATATGCCAGGAGCTGCTAGGGGCTTTGGAAGCAACAAAGAAAACTCCATCCTGTTCTAGTCTTCAAGAACCTTATATTAAGCAGGGAAAGACTTGGTCTGCCCACAACCATGTGAGAAATTGTGCTTCTCGTGTTTATAAGGTCATGTCACACATGACCTGATGCATGATATGTATGGCATCTTATCTTTAATATCGTGTCCTATTCTTGCATGATAATATATTATTCTATCCTGAGCTCACTGACAAGATTTCTTTTTTTCTTTTTTTTTTTTTTTTTTTGGTGCTGGGTATTGAAGCCAGGGGCACTTATGCACTGAGGCACACCCTTTTTCCCCCAGCCTTTTTCGTATTTTATTTTGAGACAGGGTTTCGCTGAGTTGTGAGGCCTTGCTAAGTTGCTGAGGCTGGCTTTGAACTCACAATCCTCCTGCCTCAGTCTCTCGAGAAGCTGGGATTACAGGCGTGTGCCACCCAGCCTGACAAGATAATTTCTAAAAAGCACTTTTGAAAACTTATCGAAATAAGAACAGACATAGTAAACATGGCTTCCCTGGAGTCTTTCCTGCCTAAGATTCAAGATGAGGGTGTGGCCAGAGGGACGGCAAGCATCCTGCTCACACCAGCTGGGATCAGCTCTGAAAGAGTACATTCCTGTAGGTGCTGCTGCAGTGTCCCCACCAGCACTGCAGAGCAAAGGTGAGCTCTGATAAGGTGTCACTTGAGGGAAGGCACCACGCCTGCTTCCTCTTTTCTATTTATTGTGAGCTATTCCTTCACACTGGGTCCCCATTGCCCCAGACAGGTATTTCCGTGAATATGCAGCCCTTACAAAATGGTGTCATCCTCTCGTCTTTCCACCCTTACAGCACCCAGCATGTGGCTTTGCATTTGACGGGTATTTCATACATTTTAAATCATTGTTTTCCCAAATACTGACAGGTTATTCTGGAAAACGGTGAATATAAGTAAGTTTAAAAAAGATAAATTACTTGTAAAGCTATGGGTAAAAATACACCTCCTTAACTTCTGAGAATATTTCCTTCTAGTCTTCATATATGTCTAAAGTATTTTAAAATTAGGATCATAATATATGTAGTTTTGAATCCAGCTTTTGGTATTCTTTCATGCCACTAAACATTCCTTGAAAATGTTAATTTTTAATGACTGCATGAAATTTCTTTATTAATTTTACTTTTAACTATCTCCTATTGCCAGTCATTTAATTGTTTCTTTGCTTTTATAATTATGATGATATCAATATCTTTATACACAAATTCTTGTGCAAACCAAGATTATGCTATAGACATATGGGATCAAAGAATTCGAACAATTAATACCTGATACATAGGGCGATAAGTGGCCTACTGGGAAGCTTTATGCTCCCTTGGGCCATATTAAAAATGTTCTATTTTGTCAACAGAAAATATTACAGCTTTAGAAAATGCTATCTTAATTTGATTTCTTCAATGGGTCAGAATAATGACCTACATATTTAAACTCCATGTTCCTAAATAATATTTCAGAAGGACCACTTTCATATTTTTAAGAGCACACATACCTATAATTAGTGGTCCCCAACTTCAAAACTCATGAAGCCCTAAAATACTTTAGAATTTCAGAAAGGGAAACCACTTTAGAGGTCATTGAGTAAACTGTCTCAGTGCTTCTACACGGCAACCAAAGCTCAGGAGGTTCAGTGGCCAGGTAACACATCCAACTTAGGACTGGAATCTAGGTGTCAGGCTCTAGGTTATTTCTTTAGCATGGGTCGAAGAATCAACCAAACAGAAGCAACAAACCATTGTTACCAGAGTGAAAGTACAAGGAAAAAGCATGCTGATACACTTATTTGAAAAAAAACTATTATTGTTCTTAAGTTCTGCCTTTTAGATAGAAGCAATTTATACACACTGAGCTTGAGATCCAGCAAGATATCAGGTATGTCTGGAAGACTAGTGGAAATATAAAACTGGAGATCAAGGGAGGAACAAGCAGAACTGCAGGCCAGCATCATCTGTTCATAGCCTCAGCTGTCCCCAGCCCTTTCCCCCACACATGTGGGTACTGCCTCCTGCCTACAGATAGGTAGAAAGCACTGTCCATCAGAAACAGAAAGTCAGTCAAATATGCAATTTGCAATTTTCTTGTAGTCACATTTAAAAAAGTGATTTGAAACAGGTGAGGTCAACTTTAAGGATATATTTTATGTAACTTAAAATATCTAAAACATCATTTTGACACTAATTAAAATAAAAATTTCTATGAGACATTTTATTTTCTTCTTTTTGTACTGTCTTCAAAATCCAACATAGCTTTTGCACTTAAAATACAGCCTATCTCAAATCCACATAAGGATAGTTATCTCATACTAGACAAAGGTGCCAAAAACATACAATGGAGAAAAGATAGCCTCTTCAACAAATGGTTCTGGCAAAACTGGAAATCCTTATGCAGTAAAATGAAATTAAACCCCTATCTCTCACCCTGTACAAAACTCAACTCAAAATGGATCAAGGATCTAGGAATTAAATCTGAGACCCTTCACCAAACAGAAGAAAAAGTAGGCCCAAATCTTCATCATGTTGGCTTAGGACAAGACTTCCTTAACATGACCCCCACAAGAAATAAAAGCAAGAATCAACAAATGGGATAGATTCAAACTAAAAAGCTTTTTCTCAGCAAAAGAAGCAGTCAATAATGTGAAAAGAGGGCCTACAGAGTGGGGAAAAAAATCTTTTCCACACACACTTCAGACAGAGCACTGAACTCCAAAATTTATAAAGAACTTAAAAAACTTTACACCAAAAATATAAAGAACCCAATCAATAAATGGGCTAAGGAACTGGGCAGACACTTCACAGAAGATGATATACAAGTGATCAATAAATATATGAAAAAGTGCTCATCATCTCTAGTAATTAGAGAAATGTAAATTAAAACCACCCTAAGATTTCATCTAACTCCAATTAGAATGGCTATTATCAGGAATACAAGCAATAATAAGTGTTGGTGTGGGTGTGGGGAAAAGGCACACTCATACATTGCTGGTGGAGTTGCAAATTGGTGCAGCCACTCTGGAAAACAGTATGGACATTCCTCAAAAAACTTGGAATGGACCCACCATTTGACCCAGCTATCCCACTCCTTGGTTTATACCCAAAGGATTTAAAATCAGCAAAGTATAGTGATGCAGCCATATCTATGTTCATAGCTGCTCAATTCACAATAGCTAGATTGTGGAACCAACCTAGATGCCCTTCAATTGATGAATGGATAAAGAAACTGTGGTATATATATACACAATGGAATATTAGCCATAAAGAAGAATAAAATTATGGCATTTGCTGGTAAATGGGTGAAGGTAGAGAATATCAAGCTAAGTGAAATAGGTCAAGTCCAAAAAACCAAAGGCCAAATGTTTTCTCTGATAAGTGGATGATGATACATAACGGGGTTGGGGGAGCGGGTGCGGGGCGGGCAGGGCGGGGACAAGAGAAGAATGGAGGAAATATGGATGGTGTAGAGGAAAATGGGACAGGAAGGGGTTGGGGGAGGAAAGATAATAGACTGAGACAGATAGTATTACCCTATGTATATGTAAGATTATATGAATGGTGTGAATCTACATTGTGGAAAAAAAAAGATATACTCTGTGCCGTACGATTATATCAAAATGGGTTCTACTGTCATGTATAATTAAAAAGAACCAATAAAAAAAATCAAGTTAAAAAAAAATTACAGCTTGTCTCAATGTGTCCTGTATACATTTTAAGTAGCCACTGCACTGGACTGTGCAGGATTAGACAGTGACCCACAGGATAAATTTTTAAATACATATTTTTAGTTGTAGATAAACACAAGAGCTTTATTATACTTATTTACATTTATGTGGTGCTGAGGATCAAACCCAGTGCTTCACACATGCCAAACGCTCTACCACTGAGCTACAACCATAGCCCCCAAAGAGAAAGTTAACATGAAAACTTTTTAGGCCCTAGAATTTGTGGAGTTAAATGGAATTTAATTTAACCGATGAGAGAACATCAAGAAAGATGTTTTGGGTCCCCACGTCACTGCCTACCCCCTTTTCATGCTCTGGGAGGGAGAAAAGGGGCAGTGTTACCTGTTATTGGAGACTGGCAGGTGTGATGCAGAGAATCCTTTCCTCCCAACCTGGCCCTGCAGGGTACCAAACACCTGGACAGAAACCTGATTGAACTTGGATCTCACAGCCTTGGATTGGTTATCTCTGAATGTGTATGCATGTCTGGTCTCCTGATGAATTTCCTAAGGCAGTCGGTCCCAAACTTCTCCAAATATTCGCAAATGACTTCAGAATTCTGTGGCACCAGCATACCACCAAAATGATATGGTCATTTACTGCACAAGAACATGTCAATGAACAAGAGACTGCATGGACAACACGGTCCTGTGAGATTGTACTGCTTGGTGCCAGAGCACGCTCTATGACAAGACCCCCTGATGACACATTTCTCAGAATGTCCCAATGATACCATGACACATGACCGTAATTAACTCCTATTTTTACTTAACTAAGCGAAACAAATCTAAATACACAATTTGGTGTCATCCTAAGAAACTATGTCCATGAAGTCATGAATTTCACATGGTATTGTAATTTTTTTCTAGCACACATTATAATTATTTAAATAAAGAATGTTTATTCACATTTCTCCTGAGATCATCTCATTAACTGTCATTGGTATGACTATTGAACTCTGGAAACACTATCTGAGGAAGGAAAGGGAAGGACTGCTGGCAGTTCCCCCTCTTTACGCCAAGTGTGCCCAGAGGTGCACACATCCTGACTTCCTGAGTTCCCACTCTCCCAAAAGCAAGTTCATATTCACTGCTACCCACTGCTTGGTTTTCAGGCTGACATTTCTTCTGGCTGACTGGCACCTGTGCCTGTCAGTTGTTAGACATTTTAGGTTTCAGCTCTGCCTATAAGAAAATGATGATTTTCATTTTAATTTTCCAGAGATTCTAGAGCTGCTAAATTCAGAAAATGAACTTTCAGTTATACGCCTCACAACATCTATCACAAAGCCCTCCTAAAAGTTCTTGCTAACTGATTGATTTTCAATTGTGAAACATCTGTAAAGATCAGAAACCTTAAGAAATAAGAACTGGTAAATTTCAATGGTGGAGATGTATGACATCAAAATGGTTTAAAACCACTTTTGTTATACATAAATATATGTGCTTCCTCATGCACTAAATGCATTCAATTATAAGATCTAGTGGCCAGTCTAGAAATTATCACAATTTTGAAGTAGTAATGAGCACAAGCAGTATTTGGGAATATCTGAATTCATAATATGTATTAGTTAACCTACTGTTGTTATCCCAGAACTGAGCAGCTTAAACAAACACACACTTATTATATCACAGTTTCTGTGAGTCAGGGATCTGAGAGCAACTTGACTAGCTCCAGGTCTATTACCAGACTGCAATCAAGGCGTCAGCTGGAGCCACGTTCTCATCTGAAGGTTTAACTGAGGAAGAATCTGCTTTCAAGTTCACTTGCATGTTGACAAGTGTCAGTTCCTCACTGGCTGCTGGCCACGTGCTTCCCTCAGTTCTGTGCTGCATGGGTTTCTCAACAGGGTAACTCTTCCCTCAGAATGAGCAAGACAGTGAGAGAAAGCCCCCAATATGGAAGCTGCAGTCTCTTTATAAGAAGTCTTTTTATAAGAAAGTCTCAAGTGACATCTCATCTTCTCTGCCATACTTTATTCACCAAAAGTGAATCACTAAATCCAGCCCATACTCAGGGGGAGGGGTTATACAAAGGCATGAATTTCAGGAGGTGGGGATCATCGGGTACCATCTCATAAGTTGCCTAGCACATGTTGACATAAAACAGCTACCATTTTTATTGGTGATGATGTTTCTAACGCTACTGCAGTTTGTTGTCTACATTCGTAATCAAAGGAAATGCAAACATTTCAATGAGAGGTTAGTGATAATATATAAGAACTACTTCTCTCATCCAGTTCATCGACTTGAGGTTAAGAACCCCTGTGTTAAAGTACACAGTGTATCTTGTACCATCTAAAAATTAGTCCAGTGTTTTCAGGATAGGCACGAGGATCTCTCACATGCTCCTGGAATCTACCACCTGTGGGCATTCACTGTTTGTGAAAGGATTTTTTTTTAACCATGCGGTACTGCTGGTCCACTCAGAAACAAATAACTTTGAAAACTTTTCTCACAGCTGCAAAAAGCAAGTGTTTGGCACCAATAAATGAGGATTACTGGAGCCTGGTTTATAATGAACCTTTCGCCTACTCTGGGCAGGTGGTCACCAACTGAGTTATGGAACCAAACAAGTCATAGTTTGAAACAATAACGACTCTTCTAGAAAAAAGTAGGAAGGAAGATGTTTTCCTGCAAAATTCAAAATTCAAACGTGGGGTCCTCTAAAAGCATGAATCGAAATTATGCTTCCAGGGTTCTGCTTGTTACTTCAAATCCTAACTGCTATAGCCACTTTCTTTCCCAATAGCAAAGCGGAGCCTGAGATAATATCAACAGGCCTGTATCAGAGAATCAGAAAACTAAGGACACAGCTGCAGGTTTCAGTTTGGTCCTCCTGGATCCCAATCAAAATTTCTCAGTACTTGCTCTCAAAAATGTTTTCAGTGTTCTGTTTTATCAGGATGGAATGGAGGTGATATTCAAAATATTTAACAACCAGGAGGCACAGGCACTGATTAGGATCATGTCTGATGCTACAGTGTGTCCCAGGGCACCCATTCTGTGGCCAGTGCTAACTTCAATTGTGTAATTAACAGGAGAAGTCTTAGGGATCCTGGGGTGCATTCAAGCAACTAAGGGTACTGACAATTCACCCACCAGTTTTGAATCACCTCAACAGTTTAACAGCCAGTATGTCTGTATCAAGGCAAAAAAGACTGATTATCAACTGTGGAGAGGGGGTGTACCTCCTGAGATCCCCAGGAGGGTTACTGGTATAAAAGTGGACCTGGTTGTCAGGTCCAGATTGTACAGCACTCAGACTGGCCAGCACTGTGGGGACAGAGCCCAGCCCTTCTTCCTGAGCTCTGAGCTGAGGCAGAGTCTCCAAGTTCTGGACCACTTCCAAGACTCCCAGAACCCCTCACTCAGGGCTGCCCAGGGTGGCAGGCTGGCAGTATCCCCATCACCAGGCACCTTTTCAGGGGGGCAGCCTGAGACAGCTGCTGCCAGCTGGCACTGCACCAACAGGCTTCTGTGGAAGTGGGGGCTGGGTGTTCCTCTGTGGGTTTAATGGAGTAGCATGTTATCAGCCCTCTGTGACATTCCAACCAAGAAGCCCCTACTGCATGGGGCAGAGGCCAAGCGAAAGCCTTGTTCGTGACTTCTCCCACCTCAAGGCCTGGTTTGGCAACTCCCTGAAATAGGTGAATGACACCTTGGGATTTTTGCTTATCATGAAGAACATCATTCTATGTTACCATTTGGTCTACGTGCAATATCATGAAATGATTTGTGAATTACTGAAATGCTCTGGTTTGTTTCCCTTTACTTCTGGGAAGTTAAGGGAAACTTACTTCCCCTTACTTCCCATGCTTCTGGGAAGTGGACTGGGGGAGGTGTGGGTGCAGGCAGATCTTGGTCTGAATTCTGGCTCTTGACAGCGGAATGCAGTCAGTTCCCTTCACTCTCTAAGGCAATTCAACATCTCTGCACATGGGGCTCATCAGAGAGCCTGCTTCACTGGCTGATTGAGGACCTAAAAAGATCACTTAAAGATAAACTTGACAGGGCTGGGGATATAGCTCAGTTGGTAGAGTGCCTGCCTTGCAAGCACAAAGCCCTGGTTCAATCCTCAGCACCACCACCAAAAAAAAAATAAAAAATAAATGTTCGTGTAAGTTGATGACAAGATTGAGAATTAAAAGCTTTTCACCTCAGCCTGGATCAGGAAACACCAGTATTTTTCCAATGAACTACTGTAGGTACTTTTTAAATAGATGCTTTTTGTTCACACAAGCTGACTCAAAAGCAAAGACAAAAAAAAAAGGTGACTTTAGATGTGAAAACAAAAGTTAGTAGTCTTGCATGGACTGAGATCCAACCAATGGGAACTCAGAATTCTACCTCTCGAATGAAGAGTTTATCTCCTTTTCCATAGGAAAACTACACAGATTACTTCATTACAATTTGCATAACAAGACACTGTCTGTTTCAGGGATAATAAATGCAACTCCAATTATATTTAAAATACATTCACGTAAACATAAAAATTGTAATAATCTCATAACATTTCCTTTGATTGCTTTGACATATAAGCAATGGAAAGCTTGCTTTTTTTTAGACATTGCTTTTGCCCATTTAGTTTAAAAAGAAAAAGTCTTTTTTCAAAATAAGAGTTATGGAATCACTGAGGCTTAAGCCCTGAAAGGCGAAGTTTGAGACAAGAATCCTGCTGTTTCTACTGCTGTTTACCTCAAAGAGCATTCTCTGAATCAGTCCTGGAAATCAAGCAGTGAATAAGATATTATGCAGAGTCCCATTCCATGTTTTTTTTAAAGGACTTTTAGATATTAAACCACTGACCATTAAGAAAGATAAATTTCTTCTAGGATTCTCATTCCTTCATCCATAAATGTATATCTAGCTCTCCACTGACATCTCCATGTGAATGTCTGTTTAATAAACATCTCAAGCTCAGTTGATCCCAAGCCAAACTCTATCTCCTGTCCATTCCACATTGCTCTGCTTATAGCTTTGCCCATTGCAGTTTGATGGTATTCCCATTCTTCCTGAGCTTAGGCCAGAAACTTTGGAATCTTCCTTGTTCCTCTCTTCTACTTATTATTGCTCAACCCAATAGTTAATATTGTTAGTTCTATTTACAAACTCTAATTATTCCTCATCACCTCTATTCCTGCCACCTTGGTCCATGGCACCATGTCCTCCTCTGGGAGGGAGTGCTGCCATAGCCTCTTAACTAGTCTCTCTGTCTTCTACTCTTGTGCTCTTACAAACTATTAATACAGCAGCCAGAGGGATCCTTCAAATATAGTCAGTTCACGGTCTCTCGTTGCTCAAATCCCTCCCACAACACCCTCTCACTGTGAGTGAATGTCAGAGTTCCACACTGGCCTGCCAGGACCCTGGGGTCTTGCTCCAACTTGTCATTGACTCTGCTGAGTCACACATGCTCTTCGTTAATCCTTGAATATGCCAGGCACACTGCCTCCCTGCCTTCTGCTTTCCCCCGTGTGTCCAGTTGGAAAAGTGGCTTACCCCTTCCAAGTATCATCTCCATGACACCCTAATCACTCCACTTAAATCGGTACACCCAACACTCTGCCTCTGCTGTACTTCTTCACAGTAATTATGACCTTCTCACAGAACATATCATGTAATGTGTTTTAGGTTTATTACTTATTGTCCACATTCCCCAACTAGAAAAAGATCCACATGGAAGGTGCGCCATAAATATTTCTGAATTAAGGGAAAAATGGTATGTGTGTGTTTTATAAAAAACATTCAGTGTAATTCCAATGCTCATGGCAGTTTGCAGAAGAGCAAAGAGTTAAGACTGACACTAAGAAGAGGCAGCTGCTTGCCAGGAAAGACCCTTAGGAGTGGCTGTGATATTATGATACACGTCCTTGGGTTTTTATTCATGGTTTCTGGCTCTTCCTCAAGGTAGGTCATAGAACTCTGATCTTTCTCAGCCTTTCTGTCTTGCAGCTGACCATAAAGAAAATTTCTGACTTACCCTTGTCTGATTGTAGGTCATAAGATCCTTATCATTCCAGATTGGTCCTGACCCATGCCCTGGAGGAAGGAATGCTGCACAGACAGGATAAGAAGAATGTTGAGCAGACAGGCCTCCTGGGTTTCCCTACTCAGTATATTAGCATTACATATGCAATGGAGTCTTCTTAAAACCCCCAAAGAACCAGATGGAGAACTTCCAGACACCTAAACAGTATATGGGGGAGGTTCCTGGAGGGTAGTGAGTACCACCATATCCCTTCTTCCGTAGCTCACCCTATGCATCTCTTCATCTTCATCCTTCGTAAAGTGTTTCTCTGAGTTCTGTAAGCTGTAAACCACTGGAGCAAACTAGGTGAACCTAAGAGAAGGTTGGGGAAACTTGGGTTTATAGTCAGTCAGAAGCACAGGTAGAACAACCTGAAGCTTCTGACTAACATCTAAAATGTGAGTGCATGGAGGCAAGGTGGGTGGTGTGGGAGCCGGATCCAGGTCCAGTTTGGGGGCCTGAACTCTCAACCTGGAGGGTGGGATGCTATCTCTAGGTAGACAGTGTCAGAACTGATTCTAAGACACCCAACTGGTGTCCACTGCAGAATTAACTGATGTTGGCAGGAAAATATGTTCATGCTTTATAGGGTCACAGAAGTGATCTGTGTTGTGTGGATTTACAGAAGAATGCTTTGGAGGACTGCTTAATCCAGGTCACAGTGAGCCCTGATATTCTATACCTCACAACAGATCTTTATCCATACTTCTTAGCCCACTTTCATGTCCACAAGACTGAGTTTCTTTTCCTGGCCTCTCCCGGTAATTTTTCCTTTGGTAATTTTTCCTTTCTGGGCCTGTCCTCTTCTTTCCCTATGAGGACCAGTTTGTTGCACACAAACTGTCTCCAGGTAGGATGGATTAGGTTTCTGCCTACAAATTACAACCATATGACGGTCTCCCAGGAATTAAGGAGAGCTTACTTTGCCACACTCTCAGTCTCTTAGTCTATTTCCAATAGGCATATATCTGGTTCTGTAGATCCTAGAGGGGCACCTCTATCTGGATTCAAAGTCCTTCAGATCCCTCAACATGGCTCCCTTATGTAGTCGTCAGTGCTGAAGTCAGGGGCCTTGTTCTGTGTCACTGTTGTCACTAATGAGCTATTCTGACTCACACACAAGTCAGCAGACATTTTTGGGCCTTAGTTTCTAAATTTAAAATCAAGGGGATAGAACTCTCTTAAGGTCCTTTATGCCAGGTGCAATGGTGCATACCTGTAATCCTACCTGAGAGGCTGATGCAGGAGAATTACAAGTTTGAGGCAAGCCTCAGCAATTTATTGAGACCCTGTCTCAAAAAAAAAAAGAAAAAAAAGAAAAACTAAAAGTAGGGCTGGGGTGTAGCTCAGTGGTAGCGTGCTTGCCTAGCATGCACAAACTCCTGGGTTCAATCCCCAGTACTGCAGAGGGGAAAAATTCCAAAGTTTTATTTTTATCTACCTCTTTAAGTTTTAAATGACAACAGTGTCTGAAAGCCTCTTTCCTAAACTTTTCCCAAAGCCAGATGTTCCTGGCACTGAAGTAGAGGGAAAAAGAAGTTTTTAAATAACCTGACATTTTTGTCTTTTAGAGCAAATTATCCTCTGGCCTTTTCACTTCTCTTTCTCTTATTGCTACTTCCTTATGAGTCCTTAAAAATTTTTTTCATAAACTATTCATCCTTCTTGATTTATCCGGATCTCATAGCAACATTATTTTCTCCAATTTATTTTTCTTATATGAAAATTCTCAACGATTTTTACTTTGTTAACACATTCATCAGCATTGGTTTGTCCCTGCTTCGCAGGGAAGGTTGTTAAACACCCTGGGGAAAAGGGCTGGGGGAGGAAGCACACTGTTCTTGCACAAAGGTTCTGGCCTAAATTTCCAGAAGGCGATAGGCATGAAATGGCGGAGATGAAAGTTGGAAGACAGAAGAGGAAAAACAGAGAGAAGAGAAAGAGTGAGGATGAATACACTGTTTGCTTCGAAGAGGTTTGGGAGAAGCTCTGGTGGCAATGCATCAAGAATGTTCATTTAAATGATTTGTTGAACTGGGACTTTCCTAAGCAGTCACACTGTGGTGAGAAGCGGAGTTGGAACATCAATTCTCTTCCTTTAACAGCTGCCTCTGTGCAGCATTGTACAGAGCAGGCTGGTGAGGTACTGGAGAGCCTCTCTACTGGGCCTGCCCTCAGTTCTTGGGAGGATCATTCTACAGGTCTCTAAAGCCTTGAAGGAAAACCAAATCTTTCCATTGCTAGCCTGGAAATAATCACTCCCAATCACTACCATTTATATATCAGTGATTTACTGAAAGAATGCAGTTCACTAGCAAAGTCATATACGCATAGCTGCATAGCCTCCTAGTCTATGGTTAACAGCATATTCCAAATAACTGTAGGCTCCAAAGTTATCATCTAATGTCTTTTAGCTAAGGAAATATATACCCTAAAGAATTTTCCCTATTAATAAATCCATATACATATATGTCCATATACATATATCCATATATCCCTACATGTGGATATATATGTTTATGGATATGGATATGGATACATTAATAGGGAAAATTATACATACATATATATTTGCTTTTGCTTATGTAGGTATGAGGGTAAATGCTTATCCTACTACAACAACAGTTTTTTTAAAGCCACACTAGGATTACAAACCAATGCAAAAGCCACAGGTGGCACACACCTGTAATTCCAGTGACTCAGGAGGCTGAGGCAGTAGGATTGCATGTTCAAAGCCAGCCTCAGCAGCTTAGCAAGCCATAAGCAACTCAGTGAGACCCTGCCTCAAAATAAAATATAAAAATATAAAAAGGGCTGGGGATGTGGCTCAGTGGTTAAGTATCCCTGGATCCCTGGTACCAAAAAAACAAAAACAAAAACAAAAACAAAAAAGTCACAAAGATTTAACTTACAACATGACATAATGAAATCTAGACATGAAAACAAGTACAAAGGAAACCTAATGCATACCAGAAAATATCAAAACAGATACTCTGGTAAGTAACTAATTAGTTAAGTCTCAAAGCAGTAACTTCTCATTAGCATGGGAAATTACAATGTCAGTGGTATATAAGTTGGCAGAATGTCACATAAACTAGAAATAGACCCTCCTAAATTCAGTTTGCTGCAATAGAGTTCCATTTCAAGGTCTCATCTTTTTCCAGTTTATTCTTTTCAGGAAAAGTTTTCTATGCCCTTTCATAAACAAGAAAATGCACCCACTCATCATTTTCATGAACAAACAAAAGCCATTATCCTTGCCATTTTCTGATGCCTTTTGGGGGGGGCACTTAGAGGCTTATTTAAAAAAAAAAAAAAAAAAAAGCACCGATCTTCCACCTAATGAAGAAACTGAGGGAAACTAAAATGGCTGAGTGAAAGCTCCATCTGGCTTACAGGCAGTCCCTTCCCCGGCAGTGTCACAGAGACAACCTTAAGCACCTGTGGTATTTTATAGAAGACAGCATCTCAAGCAAAAGAATCACCATCCACTATTGAGTCAGGCTGCTGCTCATCATGTCTTCCCTACCATTTCCTTCCAGAAAATGTGTAAACAATCTAAATGCCTACTGTGGTCACCCCTCCAAAACAGCCCAACTAGGCTTACTTATTTTCCTGGGTCAATAATTCGAGTCCCCTTGGGATCCTTAATACCCAGAAGCAAGACATGAACATTTTGTTATGAGCATGCATGAAGGAAAATAATAAGGTTTTGTAATGTTAGGTATCTTCAAGTCTTTGTGTTTGGAAGGAGGGTAGAGTAAGAGGATTGGGTAATCAGAAACTAAATGAAAACTTGCCACATGATCCAGCAACACTGGTTCTGAATGTATAACAAAGAACTGAATGCAGGGTCGCAAAGAGATCTGCAAACCCACTGGATTCAAACCCACTTTAGTCACAATAGCCAAAAGGTGGAAATAACCAAATGTCATTGATGGATTAGTGAATAAAGAACACATGACATATACATACAGTGGGATATCTGATCTTAAAAAGGAAGCAAATTCCACCTACTATGATGTGGATGAGCCTTAATGACATGAAACTAAGTGAAATAAGGAAGTCACAGGAAGACAAATACTGTATGATTCCACTTATCTGAGGTACCTCAAGGAGTCAAACTCATAGAAACAGAAAATAGCATGGTGTTGACAGGGTTGGTAATAAAGGGAAAATAGGGAGTTGTTTAAAGGTTACAGAGTTTCAGTTTTGCAAGATGGAAAAATTCTGGAGGTTGGTTGTACAACTATGTGAATATTAACGCTACTGAACTGCATACTTGCTAGTTAAGATGGTAAATTTTATGGTATGGGTATTTCAACACAATTCAAATAATGCATAACTCCTAGTATTTCCCAATGTGATGGTGATGCCAACAATACTTTCCCCATGCCCAGGAACCTCTCTCTGAGTAACCCAGAGTGCTAGGCTTCCAGATTTGCTCATTCCAACTCAAAATGACAACCACAAATGAATTCCATCAAAAGGTGACACTCATCAGTTTTATTTTCTTTTTCTCTATTAACAAGAATGTTTGTATATGTCACCATTTTATCCCTCTGAGATTCAGGTCACCCAAACATCTGTGGATGCTGACTTGTTATTCTCATGTCATGTGAGATTCTGGGGAGAAGAGGCTGCTTACATGTCAGGGTTTCGAGGAGAAGAGAAATTTGTGGTCAGTGCCACTCCTCTTCCTATTTAGAGACTCATTAAGTGTTCATACTGTTCTTCCCCATGAAATTCATCATTTTATTGCCATATTACAGGTGATCAATTCCTTTCCACTTTTCACCTTCAAATAGAACTCAGTGTTTACCTTGGCAGTAATTTCTGTCTAAAAATTACACACAAGATTACTATTCCAGGATTATAGGTGGTGCACACCTGTAATCCCAGCAGCTGGGGAGACTGAGGCAGGAGGATCCCGAGTTCAGAACCAGCCTGAGCAAAAGCAAGGTGCTAAGCAACTCAGGTGAGACCCTGTCTCTAAATAAAATACAAAACAGGGCTGGGGATGTGACTCAGTGGTCAAGTGCCCCTGAGTTCAATCCCCGTAAATAACGCCCCCCCGCAAAAAAATCTACTCTTCCGGGAGCTGTCTACTATCGAGCATGATCCACCACCTTCTGCCATCCTGGGCCCTCCTCTTTTTTTCAGAACCTTTTCTAGGTCTGGGGATAATGCTGCTGCATAATGATAACCCTTAAAATCTTTTCTTGCAATTAATGCGCGAGCACACACACACACACACACACACACACACAAACACACACAAAACCCAAAAACAAAAAACAGAGGAAGTGGAAGGGTGGGGGAAGGGGGTCAAGAAATGTCTAGGGAGAGAAAAAGAAATGGAAAAGCCTTTTGGAAGGATGCATTCACAAAAAAGACACCAGGTCCATCTGGAAAGTATTTTAACAAAATAAAAAGTTCCTTTCTACTACAAGCATCAGATAAGCAAGCATAATACAAAACTCCCTGAACAGCAAGATTCTAGGACAAATTTAAAAAGCAAAATAAAACTGAAAGAAGTGCTCCTTCCAGGGATGCTGGACCACTGATAAGTTCCAAGCCGCTCTCCAGTGCTCAGGGTGGCCTGCGTGCAAGAGGCCATCCTACTCTAGTTCCCTCTTGGGTGTCTCCTCCAGGCACTCCTGGAGGGGAAGGCAGGAAGGTCCAATCCACCCCACCCCACCCCACCCCAATGAAACAGTGGGCTGCCTCGGTCAGAGCTAGTAAAGGGTTTCTGAAACCACCAGGCTGAGATCCCAGCTAGAACCTCCCTGTTGTCATCTTCCTCTCCATTTTCTTGCACAACCTTATAGTAAAAAATGAAAAATATGTGGCAATCGGAGGACGTAACCAACCATGATTTCTCTCTTTCATCACTGTTCTGGATGGTTTGTATGACTGAGATATAAACAACACGTGAGTCCCCTAAGCCTTCACCCTTTGTTGTTTTTCTGGACAGACGAGTTTAGAACACGCAGGCTGGAATGAAGAGATGAAAATGGAAGCTCTGAGTCCTAGTGTCCCCTCCTCACTACCTCTCTGCCTCCAGGAACATGTTAACGTGGCCAAAAGCCACCTAGGATGTTTTCCAAAACATCCAGAAAGAGCTCGGCAATCTCTCTGGCTAACCTGTCCTAGTGCTTAACAATGGTTCGAGAATGAAGTAATTTCCTTCTTGTAGCTCAGACTTGAGACATTTTCCTTTTTCATTACAGGTCTGAAAGCAGTCGTTCATTGTGTCAGAACCTTTGATTGACTTGCTGTTTTTGTTTTTGTTTTTAATCAAACTCATTGGCTGTAAGATAAATGATCTTGGGCCTTTTTGATGTTTCTGGGATCTTCTTTTCCAACCCTTTACCCATCTTTCTGGCCCTTCTGTAAACTCCACAATTCTTCCTTTCTAGAGGAAGCACAAAGCTGAGAACAGAAAGCTCCAGTAAGAGCCAAGCCTCAGGGCTTCTCCAAACCCTGCCTTAGCTCCAGGCTGTGCTGGCTTCTTAAACTGGTGCAGGCAAAGGACTTCCTCATCCACATTCAAGCTGCCTTTGCCCCTCTCTACTCCCATTTTGTGTTAACAAGAGAAGAAAGGGGAAAGGAAGCAAAAATTAAAAAGAAAGGAAACAACAACTTATGGACATTAAATTATTTTAACGTGAACTGTAATCCAAAAGATGTGTTTTACAAGCTGAAAAATACATAAAACAACCAACTTTTGCATACAGCCTTGTGGCACGTTTCTATGCACAGTATTTCTCTATGTTCCAATGCCCCACATATGTCTGCAATGATCTGTCCTGTTTCAGATTTATGGTAATAAATAAAAATGAGAAGAGGCTTAGCTACATTCCGTGAAATAAGTTATTTAACAAACCTCTGAACTTTTGTTCTGTTTCTTTTTTAAAGGCACAGAAGTTCTAAACAGGGAAGCAAGAGATTCTGAGAACTTCATTAAGCCATTATGGCTCAATGTTTGTTCCTCTAACAGAGTGCAGTTACCAGCTAGGCACCGGCTCTAACATTCAAAGCAAGAGCAATTTCTCCCCATTAGAGAAATAAAGACAGTTGAAGGAAAGAGAATCAATTGGGTGTTTGAGAGCAGCTATGAAAGGTTTTTTTAAAGGTGGTGTGGGGAGCACTAACCTTTGTTGTTTTAATCCGCTGAAAACGGCCAAGTGCTTAAGTCCCCTGCTATCTTCTGGCTGGCTTCCTGTAAATGCTGCATGTGACATTGCACTTCCTCACAGGCACCTTCTTCCACTTGCCTCTCTACTCAGAGGCATGTGATAAGATCGGCTGGCTGCTTTTTCATATGAGGGGTAACCCTGTGCCTACAGAAATGGTTGTCCCCCTGCAGGGGTCCCTCAGCTTCTTCTGGGTGTTCCTAGGACACAGGTAAAGAGGAAATAAACCCTGGGGAAGTACTTTCTGAACCCCTGGCATTTCTGACTCCCTTCAGAGTGAGAAGGTGGGGGGTGGGGTGGGGGTGGGGGGAGACAAGCTCCAGGGTCTCCATCCTGGGGTTGAGGTTCTGCAGCTGAGACAGGGCAGGCCATTACAGCAGAGCTTAGGCACTCTCCTATTATCAGGGTAGCCCCTGGTACTGCTGCTGAGCCTTCAGACTGCTGAGGAAAAGCCCTCAATGGTGCTGCTCCCAGGATGTCCCCATGGTCCTCTCTGGAGATCACTGCCATCAGTGGATCACACCCAGGTCTCTGCTCACATTTCTAGATTCTGCAGCAACCATGGCCACTCACCCTGGACTTCCTGGGAGAGTTTCAAGTTCACATGCCATCTAATTAGTGATGTTGTCAGACAGTGTGCCCTAATTCCTGGTTTAGAAAACAAAACCAATGTACTGTCAGCTTCCCTAGGCTAAGAAACTCTAACACTAGACTCACAAGAGAGGCAGGGAGAGGGTCCAGATGTGAGCCTCTCTGCCCTGGAGAGGGGAAGGCCAGAAGAGAGTTGGGGCAGGGACTCAGCAAGAAGTCCCAGGGTGTCACTGCCAGCTTTCTTGTTTTTGCAGTCAGTGCCCCCCTCTTTTATAATTCCCTGGGCTCTCAGGAGGGTCCAAACATACTGGAACTTGTGGATGTCGGAAGTGGTGTGTGGGAGTAAAACCATGTCCTGGACCAAGGGGAATATTCTGCAATTTGTACAATTTTGACTTAGTGTAGAAACCCCAAAATTGTTTCTATTTGGCTACCCGGGCATAATTCTTTTTTAAAAAATGCTTTTAAAGGGAGTTTTTTTTTTTTTTTTTTTTTGGTTTTTAGCAAGGTAACTAGAGAAAAGTTCCAAGTCTTGAAAATATTACCCTATAATTCCCCCATGAGGTTTTCCATATGAGAACACTGGGTAAAGAAAGGCATCCTGAGAGTCAGAGCTGTGGACAACAGTCAAACTCTGAAGTCTTACCACACGACTGCAGTTCTGGCTTTGAAAACACCCATCACTATTTTAGCGTCTTGACAGTTGATGGCTAGTTTTCTGATTGAATTGTACATTTAGATTAGCCAGGAGCCAAGATGACTGTCCAAGCTGGAGACAGGGCATCAGCTTTAAAATATGAATAAGGGTAAAACTTCAACATTGTGGAGTCAGACATTGCAAAGAACTTTGGAAAAACAAAATGCTATGTGGATGAAAAATAATAATTCTATCTGTATGTATTTAGAAATGTTACACACTGGGTTAAGCTCCATTTTTCAACTAAGCAGCTGCATTTGTTCTGCTTAAGTTGTGCTCTGTGTGGAATTAGTAAAGGTCTTAACAAAATGCTTTATAATGTTCCTTTTAAATTCCTGATCTGGCTTTTGGTCTATAATTTTTTTTTTCTGTTTAGGCATTTAAAAATTTTAATGGACTTTATTTTTCAGAAACAGCTGTAAATTCACAGAAAACTGAGAAAATGGCAGAGGGCCCCTATATTCTACACTCCCATAATAAACATGTTAATATGATATATTATGTGATACAAAATTGCTACATCAGTAACAATGAGTAAACCAATACTGAAACATTATTATTCCTACCATCCACAGTTTATTCAGACTTCCTCAGTTCTGTCCTAGTATATCTGTGTTCCCAGCTCCCGTCCAGGACACTGCATTACATTCAGTCACCAGGTCTTCCCTGGCTCCACTTGCCTGTGACAGTTTCTGAGATTTTCCTTGTGTTTGATGAGTGTGACAGTTCTGAGGAGTACTGGTGAGGTCCTCTGCAGAATGTGCCACAACAGGATTTGTCTGAAGTTTTTCTCAAAATAAGACAGTGTATGGTTTATTTAGAAGAGGGCAAAGGCAAGGTATTGTTTTAATCACATCATATCAGATATGCACACTATCAGTATGATTTAGTCATGTTGATGTTGGCCTTGATCCCTGGGCTGAGGCCCTGTTTGTCATTTTTTTCCACTGCAAGGCTGTCCCCCATTCCACCTTTCCATGTATACTCTTTGGAAGGAAGTCCTTGAAGGTGGAGTTCCATATAAATTATTTGGAATTTTTCTGTGTGAAATATTTGTCTCTTCACCACATTTATTAGTACTTTCAATCATTTTTATATCAATATGTCCTTGTAGATATTTATTTTATATTCTGGGTTATAATTCAACTCCACTTTGTTGCCCAAATTGTTCCAGCTTTGGAGCTGGAAGTCCTTTCCTTGGGTTTCTGTGCTCCTTGGACATACTCCTTTCAGTGTTTTTCTTTTCTTTCCTTTTTCTTTTTTTTGTTTGTTTCTGAGCATTTCTTACTTGCCAGGACTACAAGATGCTTCAGGTTCACCAGGTGTAATGCCTCCCCAATGGTCCACGATTTTTGTTTGTTTTGACAAAATAATAAAATAAGTTTATGGGCCTGAGAAAATGTTTATTTGCCTTTGATTTTTATTAGTCTTGCCTATGTGTATTAATAAAAAATGTTTTAATTGCTTTCATAAAATTGTAGCATCTACCCAGCAGCAAAACATCAAAACCAAGATACCAACTGAGTGAAATTCTGTATTTCCTTAATTGTAAGACATATGTTTGCAGTGGTAGCATTTTTTTTTCATATTTTAACATTCCTAGAACAAAACTGCACACTTAATGCTGTGTCCTCTTTTTCTTTCCTCACCTGTCATTAATTTGCTGGTACACTGTAGAGTCGATGATGTCTTGGCAGTGGAGGAAGCAGAGCTGTCAATTTGCTCATTTGCACCCATTGGAACCCAGTGACCTATTTTCACTGACTCCACCCCACTGAACAAGTTAAAGTGATTAATTAAAATGATTGATTAAAATAGTTTGATGTATAGCATCTACAGACATTAAAAAAGTATAAAATTTCTAATTACTCCAGACACTTTCTAACTTTATCCCCAACCACAAATTCTCATCAAGTCCTAAATACAGATAAAAGAGGTGGGGTATTAAACTTTTTCTGGGCTTACTATCGGACCCCTTTGTGTTTACTCTCTCTCTCTCCCAAGATCTCATGAATCCATTACCACGTCTAAGGAGTCTACTGTGACTGCAGGGCTGGAGAAGGGTTTCAACCTGGCTGATAAGGAGTGTATATGGTCAGCTGTAGTGGGAAGGCCTCCTGGCTTCTGCTTTCCCTCTCAGGAAAGTTGACAAGTACAGAATGGCAGAACCACCACTCCCTTTCCTAGCGCTAGGACCTGCTCTCCAGCTAATGAATCACTATTGCTTTGGGAGCCTTGTGCCTTATAGATTTTTTTCTTCTAATGGATAGACACTAATTCGACCACTTACCACTGGCGTATTTCACAAATTGTCACTGACAATATGTCCAGTCTTTTCATCCAGGTAAGCAGAACCTGGCTAACCTAAACACTGCTCTCTGCCTTGCTCTTGTGTAAACATACCAAGGTACTGACAGTACTCTTATCATCTCACCAGTACCCAGAGATGACTGAAAGATGCTGCACGGGCTTTTTTCAGCAATTATTTATTAAATCCTTACTACATGCAGACACTGAGCCAAGTGCTTTATGCACATACTTCTACTTAATTCTCCTGCCAACTGAGAGGTAGGTACTGTCATCTCTACCTCAAAGGCACAGTCACCAAGCTTACAGGGATTAACTAACCTGTCCAAGGTCCCCGATAAACTTGAGGCCAACTTGCAAGCTCAGCTGTCTGACCATTAGAGAAATGCAAATCAAAACCACACTAAGATAACATCTCATCTCAGTTAAAAGGACTATGATCAAAAACAAAAACAACAATGAAAAACAAATGCTGGTGAGAATGCAGAGAAAGGGAACTCTCATATACTATTAGTGGGAATGCAAAATGACACAGTCAATATGGAAAACAGTATAGAGGTTCCTCAAAAAAGCTAGAAACAGAACTACTATATGCTCTAGCAATCCTACTACTGGATACATACCCCCCCAAAATAGAAGCAGTATGTTGAAAAGACACCTGCATTCCATGTTTACTGCAGAACCATTCACAATAGCCAAGATACCAGTCTGTCCATCAACAGATGAATGGATTAAAAAAGTGGTATTTGTACATAACAGAATATTCCTCAGCCAAAATAAGGGGGGGGGGGGATGAAATCCTGGCACTTGAAGCAACATGGTTGGAACTGGGGGACATTATTTTAAGTGAAATAAGCCAGACACAGAAAGACAACTGTCATATATTTTCACTCATATATATGTGAAAGCTAAGAAAGTTGATCTCACAGAAGTAGAGAACAGAATAGCCATTACCAGAGGCAGGGAAATGTGAGAAGCGGGAGGATCAGGAGATGATGGTTAATGGGTGCAGGGTGTCACTGCATGGGAGGAATGACTTCTAATGTGTATAGTACAGTAGGATACCTATGATTGGCAGCAATTAATTGTATATGCGAAAACAGTCAGTAGAGATTTGAACGTTTTCAACACAAAGGAATGACAAATATTTGAAACAATAAATATATATGAATATACCAACTACTCTGATCTAATCATTACACTTTGCATGGACTTATTGAAATACCACACTTTACTCCATAAATATGTACAATAATTATGTATCAATTATAAATAAAAACATGAAAAAAAATTCACAAAATAAAATTTCAATACTATTGGGTTTATGGGGCCAATATGACTTTTTTATTAATTGAAGATTTTAGTCAAGTACTTAACTGATTTTTGTAATTATCCCCATGTTTTTTTTTTTTTAAATTGCTTTTCCTATTTGTTGGGTTAAGTTGATAATGATATTGATGTTATTCAAATATTCTGTTCTACTTATTTTTGTCTACTTGATCAAAGTCTGAAAACATTTTGTTGAAGTCTCCCAATATCATTATGGGAAACTATTTTTGTATGTTTTAAGTGCTTATATATTTTTTATTTGTTTATATCATTTTATTTGTTTTTTTTTTTTTTGAACCAGGGATTGAACTCAGGGACACTCAGCCCCTGAGCCACATTCTCAGCCCTATTTTGTATTTTAGTTAGAGGCAGGGTCTCACTGAGTTGCTTAGGGCCTTGCTAAGTTGCTGAGGCTGGCTTTGAACTTGCGATCCTCCTGACTCAGCCTCCCAAGTCACTTGGATTACAGGCGTGCGCCACCACGCCCGGCTCATTTTATTTGTATTTTTAACAGATATTGCTTTATCTCATTCAGTGATAGTACACCAGAGACCTGCACAGAAGGATCCTCGTATCTGGGAAAGTCAGTCCATTGTTTTGGGGAGTTAAATGATAGCTCCATGTTAGTAACAATAATGACATATTGGGGGCTTGGCATTACATGGGCATTAGAAACCCTTCTAAAAGGATATGCTGCCAGGTCTCCATTCACTCCTGGCACCATATGGCTGGCTGGCTGGCTATATTGTCACCCTTAATGTGGGTTGAGAGATAGCCAGGAACTCAACTGAAACACTGCCAAGAACACCCTGGGGAATGCTTCTGCAAACTTTGGGCTCTGAGACATGCGGGTACAGCAAAAGGTAGGCTGTCAGGGAGCAGTTCTCGGCCACCTTATTCCTAGTCACTAAAAATCATCATTGGTTGAGAATCTGTTCTAGAATTGCACATGAAGACAAGAATTTAAACATATGCTTTACAGAGTTGAGGAACTCAGCAGGCATTGTGGCTCTGGCCTGCAATCCCAGCAATCAGGAGGCTGAGAAGGAGGATTGAAAGTTTGAGGTCAGCCTCAGCAACTGAGCAAGACCATCTCAGAATAAAAATAGAAGGGCTGGAGACTGGGGTGGTTGTGGCACAGTGGTAGAGCACTTGTCTAGCATGCATGAGGCCCTGGGTGCAACCTTCCCTACTACCCCCCCCCCAAAAAATTAAGGAACTCAACTCAATAGAGAAATTGGGAAAATAATGTTGCTAGACCTGCTGAGAGCATAGAATTCTGGGTTTCCTAATGTATTACGAAGAAGACAGTAATAAATGAGACACATCCTTTTCTAAAAATTAGGCAGCTGTCATTTTTTTTAAAGCTTTGATATCACTGCAGTGGGGAAGGAGCGGGAGGAAATTCTGACCATAAAATACAGATATCAGCTGTGTAGTTCTAAAATATGTGCATGTGTTTGAATGAGGTTAACATTTAAATTCCATATCTGATTTTTCACAGAGAAACCTGGGGTGTGGGGGAGAGGGAATGGAGGATAAAAATCTTGAAACTGTTTAAATACGTCAATAGCTGAATTTACTGATCTGAAATTCTGTTTTGGACCACAAAGAAGAAGTGGTAAAACACTTAAAGGAGTGTTTTTCTATTAACATATATAAAACACCAAGTTAAAAATTATGTTTATCATTCTCATATTACAAATGGAGAGAGCAAGTTTCCAAGAGTGGAAAGGATTTGTTCAAACCAGTGAGTGAGTGATAGAAACGGGATTTAAACCCAGTTTCAGGCTACGAGTCCAGTGTTATTTCCGGTACACACCAAAATTGTCTCCTTATTCTGTCTCTAAGAGAAACTCCATGCACACCATATGTGAGTTGTGCAGGGAGAAAATGCAGTGAGCCATGCCCTTGATGCTAGGTGCTTTAGACTGTGGATCAGACAGTCCAGCCAGACCCCAGAGTCATTGTGTCTGTTTCAGGGTGGGGGTGGGGAGCACGCAGGGTTTGGACATTATGTCATACAAAGGCTTTCCTCATTTGCAATCATGCAAAAAGACACCATGCACCACATTTCTGAGCCCTTGGAGCAGCTAAAAGGAAGTTGAAAGGTCAAGAAAGTTCTCTTGCTGGTGCACTGCACACTGGTACATTGTTTATACCATTGTAATGTAATATAAGCCCAAATTATCAAGCCCTTGACCATCTGCCCTCAAAGTCAGAGCCCTACCTAGTAGGATCTTTCTTCTGTGTAACACCATAGGGTCTAATGCCAACAACCCAATCGCCCCTTTTCACTATCATGCAGTTGAATTCCAAATAACCAGGCTCTTCATCTTTCTTAGTGATCAAAACATTGAAAGGAAATGGCAAATTCCTTTGTTCATAGAAAGATGGGCTAGGGACACATAGGAAAGCTTTGCCATTCATCCAAATTGAGTTTTAAGAAGCTTCAAAAATACAGAACTCCAGAGGTGGTAGATAAATAGTACTAAGAACCAAAGGGCTCTCACACCTCTGCTGCTCTTTTCTTTTAGGGTGAATACAGAATAGACTAATATGAGATAATGCAAACAATTCAAGTGTGCCAAAGGTGTTAGGAGGGATCATGAACAATAATGGGCCTTTCACTACGCAGATTTGTGGCTTTGATTTAGAATTTGCATTTTCCTTACACATGTACAGAACATGGGACCAAGAGCACCTAATTTTCTACTTGTATAGTCTTTTTTTTTTTAATTTTTTTTTTTTTTTTTTTGGAACCAGGGATTGAACTCAGGGACACTTGGCCACTGAGCCACATCCCCAGCCCTATTTTGTATTTTATTTAGAGACAGGGTCTCACTGAGTTGCTTAGGGCCTCGCTAAGTTGCTGAGGCTGGCTTTGAACTCGTGATCCTCCTGACTCAGCCTCCTGAGTCACTTGGATTACAGGCGTGTGCCACCACGCCTGGCTTTGTATAGTCTTAATCAGACACAACTATCCCTTTCTTGCATACTCAAGAGCACACAGAATGGAGCAAAATTGGCAGGCAAGTTTATATCACTTCTAAAAGGAAGGATTCTGGAATCAAACTGCCTGAGTTCAAATAACATCCATTATTTAGTAGCTTAAGTGAATTACTTTATTTTGGGGGGCAACAGTTTTTTTTTTTCATCTATAAAGGGGGGATAATTGTACAAGTATTAAATGTGCTTTCAAAGAGCTTAGCCAGTGCAGTGCAAAAATGGTGGCTACTAGTGGTGTTACTGTTGGTAGGTAGAGAATGTTATTCTCAGGAAAGTCTAGATTAGAATTTCTCTCAAGAAGGGCAATTGGTCAAGCAAAGATCTTCCTTTCTGAGGGTGCTCTGCATGTGGGAAGTAAAGGATACTCAGGAATCAGGGGAAATGAAGTTGTAGGTCTTTCCAGAGAGGTACAATCCAGTTGGGAAGTAGGAAAAGAAATCCGAAGAGTACTGTGAGATTCCTGGAGGGTGTGATACATTTTTGTTCCTTAGAGGAGTGGACAGTATTTGTGTCCGATCAAAAATAAGGATAAAAATTGTATTGAAATATATGTTCGTGATTAAAAAAAAAATGAGTAGAGCTTCAGGACTAGTGAGAAACTGGAGGAGAGAGACCAAGAGAGGTTCAGTAGTAGCCATGAGTGTTACGAGTGTTAGGAAGAGGAACAGGTAGGCTGCAGAGAATTTTGGAGAAGTTGTTTATATGGTGTGAAGTGTAAAACTCTTAAACTGTGTTTTTTAGAAAAATCTAGATATAAAGGATATGTTCTTTAGGGCTCCCAGTACTAAGAATGTGTTTTCTTTGACTGAGACTCCAGGCAGAATCTGGCCATGAGAGGCCTCAGGGCTTATTCAGGTTACAATTAGAGTGTGGGTCACATCCAGCTGAGCAACATCAAACACAACCTCCTGTGTTTATCATATTTTTTCTGGTCTATGATTTGGATTTTGAAGTGGCTGCAGATAGGCTGAATTACATGATTCTGCAAAGGAAGTAATTTACAAAACACAAACATCTGTTAAGAGTTTATTAATTAGTAACAGTCATCATGAGTGGAAAACACTACAGTTTGTATATCAGCATCTATTATTTTCTTTGCCTTCATTCAACTTCTAGAAATAAAGTTGGGGCTCTGGTGGTTGCTAAAATAAAACAAGGGTGCTATTTACTAAATTATTGTTGCATACCTCCCAATGATATACTTAGGTACTGAAAGCAACATAACATCCACCAATTAACTTGCACGGACAAATTTACATACAAAAATGATCAGTCATTTCTGTGTCTAATAACATTGTGTTTACTGAAATTTATCTCCCGAACATTTTTATAAACTGCATTTTAACCTAAGGACACTGTAGCATTAACAACACTGGGAAGTAGAGGTAGAACATGAGTTAATGGAAGATTACAATGAATTGGTTGTGGGTTTTGTTTTTAATAAACTGTTTCCTTTATTATTGGAAAACTACCATCATGAAGTAATACATATCAAAGCATGCTGAGATTTCTAATAATTCAATTTTATTGGTGTGAAACCCTCTCAAGCAATAAGGAATATGCAAGAGGGGAAATAGGATGTGACCAAGTACTACTAAATGTGCAACCAGATGCACGAATTAAGCTTTAAAAAAAATGCATCAAGCCTGATTAAAGACAAGAATTTTCCAGGCACAGCAGTACACACCTGTAATCCCAGCGACTCAAGAGGCTGAGGCAGAAGGATCCCAAGATTGAAGCCAGCCTCAGCAACTTAGCAAGATCCTGTCTCAAAAAAAAAAAAAATAGAAAGGGCTGGGGATGTACCTCAGTGTCCCTAGGTTCAATCCCTGATACCCACCCCCCAAAGACAAGATATAAGTTACAAAAATAAAAATAAACAAAGCAAATCAATACCACCACCCTGATTGCCTTGGGCTATCCAAATTTAAAAAAAAAAAAAATCCAGGAATTCCCACCCAATACGTGGATTGACATAGAATAGGACTGCATTTCTCATTTGTGCAGTTTGCCTAACAGCACATTTAACTTGCTTAAATCCAATTCTTCATGCCACAGGGAGGAGAGAGAAAACAATTCAAATGGTGATACGCATCTCAACCAACAACGCTGCACACTTGTGGTGCACCTTCAGTTATCATGAAATGAGACATGAGTCCACAGTTTCCTCTTCATGGCTTTCGGTGTTGTCACCGTCATGCTACACTCGGTGTGATTTCAGTCTTTAAAAATATGTATTTTTCACATGCCAGGCAGAGCCCATAAATGGCAGCCAGTTACTTCATCTGTGTAGTGTGTGTGTGTATGTGTGTGTGTACAAACATATATACAAATGCGTTGATATCTTTAAAAACAAAACAAATCAAACAAAAAAATCTTCCTAGCTGGGGAAAGACCACTTGTCCTAGGGCTAGCCATTTCTTAGAGATAGCAAGACCTCAGCCAAGAGCAGGCCTCTGATACACAGCCTAACCAATCCGGAGCCATACCTCCTTATTCAGCTGTACACCTAGGAGGCTACATTCTTGGTCTTTTGCCATTGCAGAACCAGGACCCAAATAAGTAGGGACCACTTCTGAAGCTTGGAGTCCTCCAAGTTATTCAACTGGCCAATCCTAAACTGCTTACCCTGCTCTGCCTGGCCTTTTTTAATGGAAATTCCTATAAAGGTTTTAGTTTAAACATTCTCAGGCGTCTGTCTTCTGCCTCCTGATCACCTGGTGTCTTTCCCATGTGGCCCCATGTGGCATGCCATGCCTCCATGTGTCTGAGTATAATCAGTTTTGTTTTCTTGAACAAATCCTTTTGAGGCAGCACCTGACTAACCATCACATAGAAGAATGCAATGCAATCTACAGGTCAAACAAGGACAGGGACCACCAGTAATTCTGAAAATGCCTTTCTACCTCGGCCTTGACTGGACACCTTAACTTCACTGAAATGCACTGGACGGGTGAGCTTTTATCTCCACACAGTTCCTCCTGTCCTGATCATAACAGATCAGAAACTCTGCTACTGTAGTGACTTTCAGGCTAAATTATAAACCCCCCTTCCCTCTGGGCAGCCCCTCTGAATTCAGTCCCTCTGCCAAGTTGACTAAATAAAGATTAGTATTTGAGACCTGTCAGCACTTAGAGTGACAAGCACCCAGAGAGGTGTTCTGAATCCTGCAGTGCCAATCTTGGTGTCAGTTCAGGGGTCAGTCAGGTGGAGTCCCTGCACTCCACCAGGGCACCAGTCTAGCATCCATCCTCCTTTACAGTTGACCTCCTCCTGGGAGGGGAAAGGATTTGGCACCTTGCAGGTGTCTTCTGAATGAATGAAAGATGACTGCCTCCC
The DNA here is from genome assembly GCA_020662805.1 of Glaucomys volans. NCBI lineage: Eukaryota > Metazoa > Chordata > Mammalia > Rodentia > Sciuridae > Glaucomys > Glaucomys volans. Next base: position 725,422 of record JAJEJO010000123.1, on the reverse strand, counting down.
AGCAACAGAGAACAGAGGATCCCCCATTCTCAAAATCCAGTCTAGTTTGCCAATTTTGTCCAGGGTCTACTCTGTGCACACAAAAAAATATAAGAGCTCCGATTTTTTAAAAATACTGGTTCAGAGTCTAAATTAACCTAACAGTTTACAGTTTTAAAGGCAAACACTGGGAATGTATACCTCCTCCCTCCTTCCTCCTTCCCCAAGTCCTGTACAAGGAGGTGTTTCCTGAATCTTAAAGCCATCCTGGCTGCTCTTCTAGAAAATGATGAACTCTCTAGCTTTTCAGTTTTCTTTTTAGTATTAAACTTAAACAATATATCTCCTAACAATATTTTCTTTTAACAGACACAGCTATTTAAACAAGATAGAAAGACTAACAATCAGAAAGCATCCAATCTATGTTCACTTGTGCCCATGCTAGGACCTGTGTTCTGGCTCTGTGTGTCCCTGGGCTCTCCTCAGAATGATGGGTGGCAAAGAATGCCCTGGAAGGTCCAACCAGGAGCACCGGACTGACCAACCCACAGCTCGGACGACCACCTGATATGTACAAAGGCAGCCCTGCCGCCTGGGTTTGCCATCCCTGACCTAGACACACAGCTGTTGACCCATGGGGAGCTGGCTTGCTACTTTCTTCTCAGGCTGCAGGATGACTTCTCCACACAGCCTCTCAGAAGTGATAAGTGCTCTGATCTGCTACACCCTGACTTTCAAATTTCTGACTCATTTATAAACAAGACCAAGATGCCAAATGGAAGAACTGAGGCTGTCACTACAGTCCAGCTGCTTCCAAAGCACCAGCTACCTTGGGCCCCAAGAGCCTGGTCTTGCTGTCTGGGCTCAAACTGATCAAATGCTCGTAAGAGCACAAACTATTAGCCTTATCCACTAAACTAAAATAATCATTACATCAAGCTTTATGTGTACCAACAGTTTTATCTATTTTTAAAACACAAGTCCTTTTTCCTGTATTGTCTAATTCCTCATTGCTGAGGAAATTGTCGTTTCTACTTGAGCAGTGATGACGCTGAGTTACTACTGAGTGAAAAAAACAACGACACACCCTTCCAAGCAGGCTATAAAATTGTAGGGGAGGTTGGTTTTGTTTGTTGCCTGTTACCTGGGTCCAGGTCAGTAGATATCTGCTAATTGATTAGCTAGTTATTAATGTATATTAATTAGCTTTCTGTCACTATAACAAATACTTGTGATAACTTATAAAGAGAAAGATTTATTTAGGCTCACAGTTTCGGAGGTTTCTGTCCCTGCCCGGTTGGTCCTGCTGCTTTGGATTTGTGGTGAGGCAAACACCACACCATCATGCAGGCAGCACACGGAAGAGAACAGTCGCTCACTTCATGGCCAGTAAGCAAGAGAGGAAGAAGTAGGCAGGGACCCACAAACACCACCCCCCTCACTTTTTTTTTTAAATCCTGGGATCAAAGTCAGGAGCATTCCACCTCTGAGCTACACCTCCAGCCCCTTTTTATACTTTTTTCTCAGTTTATTTTCATTTCCACATTTTTTTATCTCCTTGCTGCACTTCCCTCTCCCTTTAGAGTTTATAGTGTTTTTTTTAAACAATATTTTTATTAGTGCATTATAGTTATACATGTAGTGGGGATGTATTTTCTTTTGAGACAGGGTCTCACTAAGCTTCCCAGATGCACCTCAAACTCCTGTTCCTCCTGCCTCAGCACCTCAAGCTGCTAGAATTACGGGAGTGTCCCACCAAGCCCAGCCACATAATCCACTTTGAGGGCACACTCTCAAATGACCTAAGGACTTTCTACTAGGCCACACCTCTCAAAGGTTCTGCAACCGAACAGCACCACCCCTGAGGAGCAAGCCTTCAACACACAGGTCGTTGGGAGATACTCAAAATCCAAATTATAGTACTAACTCTTACATTTATCTTGTATTGAAAAAAACTAACAGTGACATGGCACATTTAGTTTTCACAAATGAGATCTCAGACACACAATGGTGTGTTATATGGTGACTATCCAAACTCAAGAGCCAGGCAACCTTAATGGGTGAGTGCTCCAGTTACCTATTGCTATGTACAAATAACCCTAAATCCAAGCTGCATAAAACCACCATCATTTCATTGTCCTCATGGACTCTGCCGGTCAAGACGAGGGAAATGTCGTAGGGGAGACAGCCATTCTCTGTTTCATAATATCTTGGTCTGGGATCACCTAATGAAGTGGAGGTTAGAACACTGGGGCTGGAGAATCTACTTCTAATTGGGTGTCTCTGATTCCATGGCACAAGGCTTAGAAAGCTAAAGAACAGGCTCTATCAAGTCTGTCAGCCAGAACTCATGAGGCCTTTCTGGCATGTAATTGGACTTCTTATGTTGGGACTCAAGCTTCTAAACGTGAGTGTTCCCAATGAACAGGCAGAAGTATGACCTTTTATCACCCAGTCTTGGAAGTCACAAACCTCTCTGAGACTGGAAAATGTATATTCATATATAATTCCGTAGATAATAATACACATTTATTGAGAATCTGCTGTGTTCCAAGGACTAGGTAAGCAATTGTTATTTCACGTTCAGTGTCCTTTGGGATAGGTATTACTTGGGTCACTTCTGTGGTACCTGATTGGTCAAAGTAATCATAACTCTCTCCATCACCAGATTCAAGTAGTTTGGATAGTCACCATATAACACACCGTCATGTGAAAACTATCTGGTCCCATCAAAATGTGTCATATCACAGTTAGATTTTTTAATTCAAGATAAACATGAAAGTCAGACCCATCTCTCTGGGAAGAGTCAATATATTTATGGTCATATTTTAAAATATCTGCAGTGAGTCTTCAATTTCCTGTTGTCAGGTACACCAACATGTACGTGTTTTTATAGGGACGTGTGTTTATAGAATATCAACAACAAATTGACTGCAATTGTATCTCCAGATAATCACTTCTGGATCATAATGGGCCACAGTCTCAGGGCACCAGAAATCCTACATGGATATTAGGTAAATATTAATTTAGAATAGTGACCAAGGTAGAAAATCTGTTGTCATCTTTTGTCCTTTAATTTTACTAAAATTATTCAGATTTTCTCCATCGCCATTAAAGTTACATAGCAATTAGATGCCTTAGTTGTAAAATGGGCCCCACCCCAAAGGACTACTGAACATGAAACAAGACACAAAAGGCAACTGCTTAGCTCAGTGCGTAGGACAGAGCAGATTCTCAATATATTAAAGCATTTGAGGAGCTAGGACACTTAGGGGCAAAATATTTAACTTATAGAGCTAACTATTCTGCTGAAGATAGCAAACTCAAGTGCCTACCTGCTAGGCAGGCAGAGGAATAAAATCAGGCTGGGGTAAGACAATAGAAATACTGGGGATTAGGGTTAACTCGAGAGCATATGACTTTGCCGTTAGATATGTGAAGTCAGTTTTTTAAAAATCTTGCATTTTCCAAAATTGGCTCGATTGCTTATGATTTTTATATTTACATTAGATGGTATTTCCTAGATTTATGGTGTTTTTCCCTGGTTCTATTAGTCTATCTTGCATTCTCCTATGAGACTTGAAATAAACACTCAATATATAATTCTTTAGCTAATAATAAACTTTTTTGGGGGGGGTGAGGTACTGGTAATTAAACCCAGGGTAATTAAACCACTGAGCTATCTCCCCATGCCTTTTTATTTTTTTATTCTGAGATAGGGTCTCACTAAGTTGCTTAGGGTCTCACTAAGTTGCTTAGGGTCTCGCTAAGCTGCTGAGGCTGGCCTGGATTTGTGATTATCCCGCCTCAGCCTCCTGAGTCTATGGGATTACAAGCATTCACCACTGTACCTGGCAATAATAAAAACTAAAAATCTGCTCTGTTCCAGGCACTGAGCTAAGTAATTGCCATTTGTATTTTATTTCATGCTCAGTAGTCCTCTGGGATGGGCATTACTTGGATCCATTTTTCAAATAAGAAAATTGAGTTTTGAGGAGATTAACTGACAAACGTCACAAAACTAATAAATGATAGAGATTACATTCACTTATCTCAGTAACTATTCAGTTAACCTCTGCATGTTATGACATGGTGCTTTTGAGGAAATGTGACTCCCCTAAGGTGAGAGGCCAACGAGATGGAGACATGTGTTCGTTGGGACTTCTCTGTGTGTAACCCACCCAGTTTCTCTAATTTGGGAATAGAAATGGAAGTTTATCTGAGGTAGTGACTGCAGGGATAGTCACTAGGGACAGTCCTTCTTACCTAGGAATCCTGAAAGTCTGAGACTATATAAAAAACTAACCCCTGACAGTTCCTCTGGATATCTGGAAGGAGACCATGAAGTCTGCACCACTGGCCACCTGATAGAATACCACCCACCAGGAGATGCTTCTCCTTTGTATCAGAGAAAGCCCAAGACAAAGGTACATGGAAATAGGGCATTTCTGTGCTCAGCAACCTCTCCTGGCCAACATGCTTCTCCTTTTAACAAAACTGCGTCAAAAAAGTCTCCTTTAAAAACCCTGCTGCATTTCCTTGAAGAGAAAATTCAAATAGAGTTCTCATACATCAAACATATGACAGAGGCAATTCTTAATCATTTAAATTATTTATCCTTCATTGTTTAATGCTTTATTCCATTCCTTCATGCATAATTTATTATACCATTTATGTTTATTAAAAATTGATCATGGGGACATGCTCCCTCTCCATTCTCTGAGGCTACTGATATTTCTCTGTCAGATCATTTGGGAATAGACAACAAAGTATTCTGCTCCTTCTTTTTAATTCATTTTAACTGTTTGTATGTCCCTTTCTTTTAAGTCCAGTTTTTCACAAAAATAATATTACAGTAATATCTTACTGTAATAACTGCTTGTTTCCTTTTTAATATAACAAGAAAGCTTATCTGAAGGCCTCTTGTCCACCCACTGGGGTCTTTGGAAAGAAAGCCTTATTTCACATCTTTAACTTTTAGAATGCTGATGTACAAGGAAGACACAACAGAACAAGATTCTAGAGTCTTCCATGACAGAGGCCAGAGCTTGAGGAACCACCTCTTTCTCTCTGTCTTTTCTTATCTGTCCTTTTTTCTTCCTCAGATTACTCATTTACCTTGCCTTTATTATTTCCCAAACATTTCATAACTTTTTTCTGACTTATTTTCATTTTTTTTCCCACTTTTGATTTCTCCCCAAACCTCTCACCTTTGGGCTCCTCAACCCTGTGACCTGAGCTGCTCTCTGCAACCCATCGACCCCAGATTCTGTGACTCTCCATTACCACTGCCTTGGGCATTCCTGCTCAGTCCTGGTCATTCTTCACTTTTCTAAGTGAGAGAAGGGAGAAGCACAAAGGAACAAAGAATGTTAGGGAGGCATGGAAGTTAAGCAGAGGTTAAGAAGTATCCGAGGAGCTCACAATACATGAGCCTGAAAAAGGTTTGCAGTAGACTACTAAACTCAAAGACATTCAACTTGGTGTCCACATCAGCTATCCTTGGCAGGGACCATACATCGCTTGTTCACCATTGTCTGGCACAAGATAAATGCACTCAGTAAATATCAGTTGATTGAACAATGACTGTGTGGTTGTCTGTTCTACTGGTGGCCTCCAAAGAACCACGACTTCAGGTATTCACATCATGTGTGGTCCCCTCCCCTTGAGCTGTACCTGTGACTTGATTTAAGTACTCGAAGTCTACAGATATGACATCCCTCTACTTCTACTTTTGTGATCCTGGACTCTACATGGAAAAGAGAGAAGTCATCCCTGCTTCCCAACAGGGTCCTGCCCCAGCTAACCTACTATCTGAATACAGTCACAGGATTAACCCTAGGCGAGAACAGCAAAAGAGCTGCCTACCAAGCCCAACCCATAAAGAAGAACTGTGAGCAATTAAAATGACTGATGTATTCAGCCAACAAATTTTGGTGTGGTTTGTTACACAGCAATGTGTAACTATAACATGCTAAGCCTATGAATAAAAGGGAATGTGAAATTATTATTCAGAATGAATTTCAACAAAGACAAGTCAACGTTTCTAAGAAACATTTATAAGCAAAATAGATCCAAAAGAATATAGCAATAAAACTGAAAGGAAATAGAGAAGCTCATATCACCAGTTCCATTTACAGTATGTCACATTTTTCATTGGCTGCTTTCTTGGGCTTTAAGACATTTTCCAATAAAAAGATTTTTCTTTTTTATAAATAGATCCCAGGTCTGATATGAAAGTTAAGAAGTTCAACTGAGGACAGCATGAGAATTTAGCACACAAATGGAAACCCCTTAAAATTCCGGTCCCTCACGCCCACCCCTCTTACACATCCTCTCTTCACCAGCAACAGAGGCTGCGTGCTCAGGAGGAATAGGGCACTGTGGGGCTCCTGGTTTAGTAGGACTGGGTACCAAATATCCAATTTTCTGTGAAAAATCTATGATCCCCAAAGAACAGAATGGCCAGTTTTTACATACATAGCATAATGACTTGTCAGTGGGCCAGTTAAAGTAAAATAAACAAATACCCAATGCCTTTCACTCAGGCATCTAATCAGTTACACACACCAAACAATTACACTGATGTGCTATGGAGACAATGTACACTATTACAGAACCTAGGCTATGGCCTGATTGTAAAACTTCAAATCTTAGACAATTACATTAGCATGTTCATCTGCAAAATAAGCAGAAAGACAGATAAATTTACACTGGTTTGGTGCTACTTCTAATCATTGTTGCTCTTTCAGAAAGAAAAAGGATTGCTATATAAGAACTATGGTCTAAGCAACATATCTGTTTTTTTGTAATTAAGAAAATCAGAAAACTAAATGCCAACAACAGTTTCTAATAGCTTGAATTTTTAAAATGATCTCCGTAGGTAAAATTATCATGCATTTTTTAGAATGATCATGTCTCTCTTAAAATTATCTCTATTTTTTATTTATTTTATTTATTTTTTTATTTTTACAGACTGCATTCTGATTCATTTGACACAAATGGGGTTTGTTTCTATGGTTGGACACAATGTAGATTCATACCATTTGTGTAATCATACAAATACATAGGGTAATGAGGCCTGTCTCATTTCACATCTTTCATACTCTCCTAACACCATCTTTCGAACTCCCATTCCACCACCTTCCATACTCTAATTATTAAATTTAATATAATGAAGATTTTTAGAATAAAGAAGCACATTTGGTTGGGATCTGGTAGCTCGAGTGTTTCCCAGGCACCAAGTGAGAGAAACAACATCCAGCATTAACACTGATGTTCTGACCAGCACTAACGCTGATGTTATTGGTGGGACTGGATATAAACTCCTCTCAATAGGGCAGAGAGCAAAAGCTAGCCTTTAGAGCTGGGAAATATATTCCATTCTTTTTTCCCCCTCCTAGATAAGGGTGCTCTTTGAGTAGATGCTCCTGGGAACCATAAATGCCTGAGAATGGAAAACAATATTCTTTCTCTTCCCTTTCCTTCAGAGTCACTTCAGGTGGAGCGAGGCTACAGTGAGAAGACAGAACACACAGTCAGTGAAAATGAACCCAAGCACCCAATTTTCACCTTCTAGGGAAGAGAAAAGGCTGGCATAGAGAGATGATCTTGGTACCAATCACCTGAAATACAGGGAAATGAAGAGGCATTGTGCTTTTTAGACAGTAGGGATGGGCACTTTAGTTTCCTATGTGCTGGCCATTAGGCTGAGGCTTCGCACATGATTTTATTTAGAAGATATTTAATAAGTGCTCATTAGGTGGGTAGATGAATGGGTGGATCAATGGCCACTCTGGAGCCAGATGGCTGGCAAATAACATTCAGATTCCATTTGTGGTACAGATGAGAGTGGGATTCAGCAGGACACGGTAGGAAAACGGCAGAAAGGGTCTAATTGCCACCCAGGGAGAAGGAGGTAAATGCTGCTCCCAGAAAAGACTATGTCCATGCACCTGGCACAAGCACCACAAAAGGCAAGCCCACCCCAACGCATCCAGAAAAGATTTGCTTCTGTTTGAGAAAGTAAGCTCTCTGCTTACAAAAATCACGGCAAGTCCACTATGAGGCCTACTGGGCAATAGTTCTGCAGACACGAACCTGAATTGCAATCCCTTCACTAATCAGCTGTGTGTATTTACACAACTTATTCCACTCCTTGAGATGGTTTCCATATCTGGAAAACAATAATAATACCTCTTTACATGGCCATTGTAAGGATCTTGTGAGATAAATTATGTGAAAACACTTTGAAATTATTTCACAGATACAGGTTTTGGGAAACAGGAAAGAGGAATTTCTCACTAAGTCAAGAGGTACTTTCAATGAAGGCTCAGTTTTGTTTCCTGTTTGTGTATATATAAAAACAATCCATGAATATCTCAAGGAAAAGCATTATTTAAAGAAGATATTTAGTGCCTGGAACAATTTCACCAACATCTCGAAAGGGTGCTGGACGAATCGGGGGAGGTGGATCTTGCTGGCACTCTGAAAACCTGTCCCTGGGGTTTGGTAAATAATGGTAGAAGTATTGCCAAATGGACGGAAAAGAGGTTGAAAAATCTCAACTTCCATCTTAGTGGCTTCCAAGTGAAGATGCAGACCACTGCTTCTGTAGGGACAGCTGGCACAGGGTTAGAGTCTTAGAATTGAATGGGACTTTCAGATTAACAACCTCTGTTGTACAGATGAGGAAGCTGAGAACTCAGGGCAGGAGGTGACTCATCCTAGATCACATTAGCAATTGTGGGACTTGATCTTATATCCAGCATTTTCCTCCTGTACTAGTTTGACTAATGGCAGATTCCTAAAATCTGATGATTTTCCATCAATCATGTGTCTGTGTATAGTAAGCCCAGCTTTCCTATAGTCCACTGGAACACAGGATTCAGAAGCCAGTTCCACCAAGACCTGAGGGCAAGGTGAACCACATCCTGGTTTGCCCAGGACAGTTTCCATTTATGCTCATTGTCCCAGCATAGTTACTAATGATGCTCCATGGCCTCTCACAAATATCTGGATATGGATGGTAAATTATAAAGTACTCATTGTGCTTTTCTGGGAGGAAGAGAGAGATCCAGGATAGAACTGCTCCCTGACAGCTTAGAAAGGTGTTTTGGAACCAAGAAAGATGTGATCATTGTTTCCATGTACTTATAGATCAGTCCTGTGTTAATCAACTTAGATCATTCTGTGACAATAAGGATTAGAACCCAGACCACCATGTGGAAGCCACAGTGGGTAGAATTCTTCTTCAATATGAAGGAGTATAAGAGTAGACTCTCAAGGGCCACTCTCAGGTCAGACTGCCTGGCTTCAAATCCCAGTTCTGCCATTTGCCTGCTCCATGGTTCTAACTGTTTTTGCTATAGTTTCTTCATGTGTAAAATATGAATAATAAAAAGAGATCCAGGTACATAGTACTTGCTCTAGCAATATGAGCGACTACTTTATTATGGACTGCTCTATAGCATGTATTGGGTGCTCCTGGGGCAGAGGTTTTCACATCTAGACCAGAACAGGATTGCTGGGCTCAACCTGGAGGACAATCAGCATGGGTTTAGCTGACACAAGAGATACAAAGCTGATGGTGAACCTATTGGGTTTGCCTGGGAAATCATCACACCCTGTCTGCTCACTACCTCGAGCAGAGTGTGTCAGCAGGGAGGGCTCAGTGTCCCTGATGAGGCTTGCATGCTTGCTGAGCAATCTGGAAAGGGGACTCAGTTCAGAACTGTTGGGGGTGGGAAAAGAAAGTCACTCTTGCTGTGCAGATGGCAGCAGAGTGTGGGAGTGAAAGGGATCAGAATGCCTTGAATGCTCAGCCATGTTGCAGATGCAAACTCTGGTTGCATAACCCCTCTATGCCTCAGTTTCCTCCACTTTAAAATCAGGTTAACAACAGTGCCAATCTCAAGCATTAAGAGGGATGAGTGCAGTCAGGTGCGGTGGCACATGCCTATAACCCCAACTACTTGGGAGGCTAAGGCAGGAGGATGATAAGGTAGAGAATAGCCTAGGCAACTTAGTGAGACCCTGTCTCAAAAAATTAAAAGGGTTGGAGATGTAATTCAATGGTATAGCTTCCCTGGTTTTGATTCTCACTACCAATAGAGAAAGAAAGAGAGTGAGAGAGAGAGAAAGAGATGAGTGAAATACAAGTAAAGCCCAACAAAGAACAAGCACTTGACAAATACTGCTATTACAATCATGTCACTAAATCTCAGAGCTGGGAAGCACCTGAATGGAAATAGGCACTGAAGTCAAGAGGGGTGAGGAGCCTGTCCAGTCTCTCAGATTCTTACTAATCTTTCTCTGGGGCTGGAGATGTGGTGCAATGGTAGAGTGCTTGCTGAGCATGCATGAGGCCCTGCATTTGATACCCAGCACCACAAAAACAAAAACAGAAACAAAAACAACTCCCACTCTTCTCTGTCTTATGTTGCAGCCTACCATAGCAAACCAATTTGCCCATCATTTAAATTCCATGGCTGGGGCTGCAAAAGTGACCTGAAAGGGCAGCTGGAATGGGAGGGCAAGAGCCTGGCAGGCAGAGGTGAGGGGTAATCTGACTGAGCATGCAGTTAGGGTGAAGGGTCAGTCAGAGCTGGGCAGGGTGGAACTGAAGCAAGAGTGAGTTCATTAAAACCTACACCGAAGCACATCACCCACTCCCATTGGAGGTGTCTTCAGAGGGCACTGGCCCTTGCTACACTTCTGCCTTGGTCCCTCGCCTCTCTCCCCTTTTTCTGGGATTTGTCCTCATGGCCTTTGCATTTGGCATTCCCACTGCTGACACACGCTTTCCCAGATATCATGAGTCCGGCCCCTTGTCACTCATATCTCAACTCTTCAGACATTTCCCCAGATGGGATTTCCTTGGCAGCTGTAACTCCAACTGTATCCCCATGATTGCCCATCCCATCATTGGGTTGGCTTTTCTCATAATCCTTACCACTCCCTTAATTTATGTAAGTTATTATTTGTTTGCTGGTTTACTGTCTGTTTCTCCCTTGTAGAACCTAACCTCCATGGAGACAGGATCTTGCCTTAAGCAAGCCTCAAGAGCGAGCATTCATCAGATGCCTGTGGGATAAACAGAAAGCCAACGTGGGCTGCAGAGGAGTGAGCAAGCACAAGGGTGGCTGCCCAGGAGCACTGGGCTCAACGCTGTGGGCCAGTGGGTGGGTGTGGTCACCTCAATGCTAAGAAGCAAGACTAGGCACTTGCCCTGGGGAAGGGGAGAATCCCTGGAGGGAGAGAACAGATGAAGTGAATCTTCTTTCCTGTCACAGCAGGGAGTTGCTGCACCTAGTCCAGAGCGCACCTGTCCTGCAAGAGGGACTCCTCCCATCAGCAGCAGGAAGGACCTGCGTTCTGCAACTTTTCTCCAGGATGGTGCTTCAGACTATTATCCTCGAGAGGACAGGAAGCAGGTCGGCTGGACTGTCTATGATTAGCACTGGAGAGAATCTAGCACAGAGCCCCACAGAGATGGGGCTCAAAATAAACACTTCTGATTATGGTTCTAGAGAACGGGACAATCTATGTATAGAAGTACAACCGAGATAGGAATTTGGGAATAAAGGGAAAGAGACTGAGTTTCAATGGAAGTGTCTATAAACCACTGAAATGCGGAAAGTGCCCAGGGACAACTGCCACTCCTGAGCGACATATCCTTGGCCCGGAGTCCTGGTAACTTGAGGGCGATGAGCAAGCACAGGGAAAACTGGCATGAAATTGTGTGGCTTCACCCTGGCTCCACCTCTAGTCCAGACCCTAGCAACCGTCCCTCTGTGAATATTACCCTCCACACCAATGGGTTGCTGTCTGTCTCTCTTCTCTTGAGATTGCTCCCACTCTCCTTTGAATCTGTATCTACTTTCCTAAATAAACCTCTGTCTATGCCTTTGACTGGCCATGCTGAAATTCTTTTCCATCCTGTATGCCAAGATCCCTGCTGGTCCTGAGTCAAGCCCCCCCTTCTTTCTGGAAACTTCTCGAATCCTTTGGAGACGTGTCTTCTCGTGACACAACCATGTCTGAAGCCAAGCAGAGCTAATCAGAGTGTCCTGAAATAGGGGACCAGTCACGTGAGGTTCTGATAAGTGCTTCTGTCTTCACGTCATGTTTGATTTCCAGCCCTCCAGGGCAGCAACCCTGGGACAAAGCCAGCCAGTCGTAAACATGCTCTCTCTGAAAGGAATAAGAAGCCTGCATGGACCAGAAGCCTCTGCACTGGAGACCCAGAAGCAAAACAAACAAAGAATGTGGTCCCTGCTAAGAGTCTTCTGGCGCCCATCAGCCTACTGTCTTGATTTTGAGAAATTTTTCCAGAAAGTGGAAGAAATACCTTGGGTCTTTATAAGAACATTAATTCAATACCCTTAACAAGTATTGGTAAAACATTTAAAGATCCTTAATTACACAGATTTCATTTCTAGGAAAAACATCTCTGCTTTACAAAATTAATTTTTAAATTTTAACAGTCAGTGAGGATTAGGAAATAGAGAAGTTAGAGACAGACTGAAAGGGGAACTAGAACCATTTCTCAATAAACATGTCCTTTTCAGTAATCCGCTTCCCCAGGAATTAAGGTCAGAGAAGAGAGAGTGGGAAGAAACAGGTAAGGTCTGCAGGACCACTTCCAGGGGCCAGGGCGACAGCTGAGGCTTTGTGGGCCACGCTGTGCTCCAGGAGAGGTCTCTCCCGACCTGCACTTAGGAGTAAATGCCCTGATGCTATGGTTCACAAGAGTGGCAGGGCAATGGCTACCAACACCCCCACCCCAGGAGTGCAGAAGGGATGTTCGTTTATAAAAGTGTTTGCTTGGCAGAGAAGGGAACTAATAAAACATTTTTCCCTCCAAAGCTTGGCTCATGTTTCCCAGTTCGACTTCACAGAGGGTCTTGCAGCCAGCCATTTACAGTCCTCATTTCCCACAGACCAGAGAGAAAGATTACAATAAATGTGGAAACAAACTCAGGAATTGATGGTCACCCCAATCCCCCAGGCTTTGGCCTCTGGGGAGAAGCAGTTAGCTCAACATTCACTTTGTTTATCAGAAATTTGTTGTGAAATACCCAAACCCACTGGCATACCCTGACTGAGCATGGAAAGGCAGACTGCGAGAGACTCCACGTGTGAGAGTCGCCATGGTAGAAAACGCAGGAAAACACATGCAGGTTTTTTCTTCTCTTTTTCCACTTACCACCACCAAGCTCCTCTGTTTCGGGTGAGCTCAGCAGCACAAGTGCCTTGGATAATCTAGAAATTGCTTCCATATGCGGGCACAGGAAAGAATGTCCTCACTGGCTGCCTGGGAAGGAAGCTTTGGGCAGCCTCTCCTTCCTGCCAGAAAACGTTTCTCAGGCCAGAAAGAGCCGCAGGCCTTCTGAGCAAGATCAGAGGGCGCATCCCTAACTGCCCCAGTTTGTGGATGGGCAAAGTGAGGGCCATACTCCTGGACTGCATACTCCTGGACTGCATACTCCTTGACAGGGACAGAGCTGGAGGAAGAATCTGGGCCCCTGGGTCCAGCCTCAAGTCATGCATTGCCTTTCTGTCTCCTTCCTGAAACCTCTGCTCTCCCCACCTCCCACTCCTGACACACACACACCATTAGAATAGCTTGAAAGAAAGGCCTGTAGCTAATTTAGTATTAGAGAAGAATGACAAGCTGGGGTCTGGGGCTCTAGGCCTGGGCTGCAGGTGGCACTGGAGCAGGACCACCTGAGCAGTATGCTTATGGGAAGGTCGCCTCTGAGGGTGCAGAGGAGCTTCAATTCACTCTGTGCTGGGGCTGCGCCAGGGTCTCCAGGGCCCCTAGACCACTCCTCAGCCTCAATGTCCTGGCAGTGCTGGGTGGTCCTGGGCTTGGAACAAAGATTCTATTTAGGATCCAGGCAGTGCACTTTCCCCCACAGAAACCTACCATGCAGAAACTAGGGGTGCCTGAAGCTGGAACCCCATTATGTTGTACAGCTGATCCAAGAGAGGAAATAGCACAGTTTCAATTAAGCAGCAGTGGACAGTCAGAATGCCCTCTCTGTTTCCTGGGCTGCAAGCATCAGACTCACCCTGCATCAGTGACTTCTCATCTCCAAGCAAAGAGCACACCAACCCAAGGTAAACCTGCAAGTCAAACCAGACAAACCTCAACTTTTTAAAGGCTTGCTAGCCAGAGGACCTGAAACCCAGATGGGGTTTGGCAGTTCTGCTATATAACCCAAATTTTTCTGGGTTTTTCTTATCTATCCTGTCCCATTGTATGCTACACTATGCATCAAGTGACTGATGTGATCCCACAATATGTATAATCAGAAAAATGAGAGATTATACTCCATTTATGTAAGATCTATCAAAATGTATAAATGTATTTTACTGTCATGTACAACTAATTAGAACAAATAAAATAAAAAATATAAACTAATAAAATCAAGTTATAAAAATTTTTTTAAATACCCTTCAAATAATGCTTTCTTAATGATACCACCATCAATACCTAGGATTATTACTGGCCTCGTTGCAAAACATTAATTAGGTTGTATGTATGTGGAGGGGGGGTTTGCAGGGGATGGAACTCAGGGCCTCACACATGCCAGGCAAGTGCTTACCTCTGAGCCACACCCCAACCAGACATGGCCTTTCAATAAACATTCACTGACTGTTTCTATATGAGACACAGAAGAACTCTAACACTGCTCATATCTTCCAACATGGTTCCCTCTTTTAGAGAACTCAGTAAAGGGGCCTCAGTTTCCCCATATCACTCTGGTTATGCTTCTATTTCACTATAAACCATAGTATCTTTACATATAATACCATAGTAATTATTCCACACCCAGTAGACTATGAGCAACCATGGACTGTATACAGGGGCTAGGCCTTATTTGTGTTAGGATAAAGCAAATGTTTGTTTTTTGAGCAGAATTAAGACTCGGCCTCCTACTCCTTTCATCGACCATCATCTCCACCCTCTCCGCCTCTCTATCACAAGCACTTTGCCAGCTTTTACTGATTGAAAGAAAGAAGGAAACCTCTTCCAAGACCTCAAAGCCTGTATCACTGGATCTCCATCTGCCAGAGCTACAATGAGACTGGTTTCTATCTGCCTTACATATTTCTGTTTAAATCAGTATTTTTCAAATTGCAAGTTGCCCTTTCTTTGGCCATCAAACCACTTTAGGTGGTTTCAACTACAAAGGCCGAATGTTTTCCCTGATAAGTGGATGATGATATAGAATCTGGTTGTGGGGGGCGGGGGTGAGAGAAGAATGGAGGAACTTTAGATTACCTAGAGGGAAATGAGAGGGGGAGGGGGCAGGAGTATGAAAAATGGTGGAATGAGACAGACATCATTACCCTATGTACTTGTATGATTAACAAGAATGGTATGAATGTACATCATGCACAATCACAGAAATGAAAATTTGTACCCCATATGTGTACCTCATATGTGTAAAATGAATCAAAATGAAGTCTGTAAAAATTTAAAAAATATGGAAGAGTAAGTTCAAAGAAAAATAGAAAATATGTTGCATTTCACAAACAGAATTGTTTTATAAAACTTTTGTTTTTGTTTCTATCTATCTATCTTCAATAAAGAATGGGGGTCTGTTGGTCTTGGTCAAAAAAGATTTCAAAACACTGGTTTAGATAATGCTTCTTCATGTGTTGGGCTCTGCTCACAGCAGATTCCTTTCCAGATATTGCCCAGATACTGTTCCTCTTCATGTCCATCATTCCAGTGTAGGAATGGGGCTCTACTCTGAACATGTTCTTTTTGTTATTGTTTAAACACAAACCACTTCTAGTCTCTCAAATTTACATTCTCTCTTGAAAATAGTTTAATAATTGAAGGGACACCCATCTGCTGTTTCCCCAGCCTCTGAAGGTTCCTTGCTTGTGGTCACCAAATTGGGACTGAATTTATTCCTACAATTTTTCTGCCTCAGGTCCTTTTGGTTTACCTCATGGGAAAAGAAGGAGGAAGTCCCTGGGTCATCTTATGCAACAGGGTCAGTTACAGCACATTCTGCTCTCTGGTTCCTCCAAGTAAGAAAGCCAATAATAGTTTCAAGAGAGTTTACTAGTCATGCTAGAGCTGAGAGAGTAAGTTCAGAAGAAGGTGGAAGCCAGCCTGGTCTGGGCCCCCGGCAGACCCCTCCATACTCCTTGACACTCAGTGGGAGAGCTGAAGCCACTTCCTGTACCATTCAGGTCTAGGGCAGTAGCCTGTGCATGCCCAGGGGCCTGGCGTCGCAGAAGGCTGACTGAAGTGATACAGCACACTCAAAGGCAGGACTCACACCATCATTCTAATCAACGACAAGTCACAGAGACCACAAATGTGGGAAACAGAACTTCTAATTCTGAAAGAGAGGGAGAATGAGAGAGAGAAAGATCATTGCTCTTGAACTAAGAACAATGACCCATGGATTTGCGGTTGGACCCCATACCAGATCAGGCTGAAGAGTAGAGGTGGCTTTCTTTGGTCTGCTCTTCTGAGCTTTTTAATCCTTCCCCGAGTTTGTAAAAATGACCAGACATATTACCAGCAGTGGAATCATCAGGAGGGCTCACAGTGCTACAGAGTCTGAAGGGAGGGAAGGAATGGCATATTTCCCAGGAAGGCCTACAACATATGGAGCTCTGTAGGGACTGTGGAGAATTTCCTTCAAATATCTTCTCTGGCCTTACAGTTTCAATTCCCTGAAAATGTTCTTCCTCTGGGGGGATCTTATAAGATCAGTGCTGAAATAGGCCACAGACCAATGATATATTACAGCTCCCTCACCCCAGCACTGCCCCAGCCTGTTCTGAAGTTGTCTCAGAGGTAGTTCCTGGGTTACTGTCTTATCTGATAAAACACTGACCTCCTCTCCATTCTTGCTTGTGAGGATCCCTAGACCACTGTCCTGCAGGCACCAAGGTGGTGTGCAGGCATCCAGGAATTCAGAGCCCACAGGGGTTGCCTTGGTCCTGACCCGGGTGGAGCACAGGGTGGGGAGGCCCCCACAGGTTGCCCAAACCTCTTCCAGGAGGGGCTTAAAGCCCTCCATCCCAGCAGCCCCACAAGGGTACACAGCCCCCTGGCTTCTCTGAGCCCAGGGCTAGTCTGACCACAGCTTGCTGAGTCTAAGCTGCCTAATAACTGCTCTTGGCAGTTCTGAGATAAAGGTCTCCTTACGGAAAGGAAGTGGCCCTTTCCCTCTTCTCTGGGTCCCCTAACTGCCTCTGCTATATGCAGAGCTAGTTTAACTCCCTCACTTTGAAAACAACTACTTGAGCCAGAGCGTGCTAGGGACAGGTCTGTGTTCTCCAACCGGTACCTGTACATGTCCAGAAGGTGGAGGCTGGGCAGTGCCAATCCCATGGCATGGCTGCACTCTTTTTTCTTCTTTCTTTTTTTTTCTTTTTTAATGAATCCATTCTTTTTTTTTTTTTTTTGATTCATTGTACACAAATGGGGTACAACATTCGTTTCTCTGGTTGTACATGAAGTAGAGTCGCACCATTTGCATAATCATACATGCACATAGGGTAATGATGTTTGTCTCATTCTTTTATTTTTCCTTCCTCCCAACTCCCCATTCCTCATTTTCCTCTATACAATCCATCCTTCCTCTATTCTTACCTCCCTCCCCCGCCCCTTATGTATCATCATCCACTTATCAGAGAAATCATTCAGCCTTTAGTTTTTTGGGATTGACTTATTTCACTTAGCATGATATTCTCCAACTCCATTCATTTACCTGCAAATTCCATAATTTTATTCTTCTTTATGGCTGAATAATAGTCCATTGTGTATATATACCACCGTTTCTTAATCCATTCATCTACTGAAGGGCATCTAGGGTGGTTCATTGGTGTTGGCAAGGATGTGGGGAAAAAGGTACACTCATACATTGCTGGTGGGTTGCAAATTGGTGCAGCCACTCTGGAAAGCAGTATGGAGATTCCTTAGAAAACCTGGAATGGGACCACCATTTGACCTAGCTATCCCACTCCTTGGCCTATACTCAAAGGACTTAAAATCAGCATACCACAATGACGTAGCTACATCAACGTTTATGGCTGCACTTTGCAACACTGCCTTGATCCCCGCCTATGCTGTGTTTTGAACCTGCAGGTTCCAGTTGCATCTTTTTTTTTTTTTGTACTAGAGATTTAAGCCAGGGGCGCTTTACCACAGAGCTAAATCCCCAGCACCCCAACCCCATTTTTTTGAGACAGGGTCTCACTAAGTTGCTTAGGGCCTTGTTAAATTGCTGAGGCTGGCTTTGAACTTGCAATCTTCCTGTCTCAGCCTCCCAAACCACTGGGATCACAGGCGTTCACCACTGCACCCAGCTTTCTTATCTTTAAGTCAATGTTAACCTTGGTGCTGCCCAGTAAAGGAAAAGATCTTCTATTTTTCCCTAATTTAAGGAAAATCATTTGTAGACTATTTTAAGCAATCTCAGGCAGGGGGAAGATAACTGGAATTCAGCAGTTCTTGTCTCAACTCTGCAAACAATTGGCTACTGGCCTCAGGCAGGTCATCTGACTTCTCTGGGGTTGTTTCTTCACCCGCCAAATGACAAAATGGTCTTCTTGTAGCTTCCTAGCCCTCACATTCTAGGATGTTAGACATTTTAGTAAAAAGCAAAACAAAACAAAAAAACAGGTTCTGCATTTTTAGTTGAACATTATATTCCTTCCCCACCAGCAGAATGTAGCTTATGTTATTATTCTCTAAAACATAATATGAAACTAGTTGATGACACCAATCTTAGGCAGCACTTGTGATGCTCCAGAAAGATTTTCTTTTCAGGGACCACTGAAGTCTTAGCAGGTATTCAGAAAGTATGCCTGCGGTGGTGCCAAGTGTTAATGTGGATGATCCACAGCAAAGTTAATGAATGCAGGTGCCAAAACACTGCCAAGGAGCTCATGAATCAGCAGCTGGTCTCCATCTCATCTGGCTGTTTTTCACAGTGGGTTGGCGGGCCTAACCCAGAAGCATGCGGGACAACAGATGGACAGAAAGTCCAGGTCATAGTCCCAGAATATCCTGTTAGTGGTCAGCTGGCTACCTTGAAGAAACATGGGCCATCTAGGCCCTTTACAACTGACATTTCTTCCTGGAAAGAGAGTCTCGTGGCTCAGACAGGGCTGAAGCCACCAGCCTGGACTGAATCCCCATCCTGCCAAGTTCGCTGAATGAAAAAGGGCAAGTTGATTAACCTCAAATTCCTCGCCCATAAATGGTGATACTAATAGTGCCTGCCTCATGGGGGTTGTGTGGATCGAGGACTTAACTTAGAGCACTTAGAACACTACTCGGTACATAGTAAATAATACGATTACTGTGTTATCATGACTTCCCCCCCAAAAATAATTACTAGGAATCTGAATAGGACTAATTCACCACTGATTTCTGTGAACTTGTCAAGGTACTGCTGATTGGGACCCAGACAGACTAGAAATTAGAGGACAGTCAACTTCAGTGTAGACATTTTATGTTACTGATACATTCCTAGGAAATAAGAAAAATTTTTAATAAATTATGTTTACAATTGCACTGATTTCCTATATAAATGAAGAAATGCTTTATTCCTGGACTTGTTTAATTATTGTCAATGGTTTCTAACATTTCAGTAACCCAGAGTTCTTATAGTTGCTAATAAACCATTAAAACCAAGCCAAACCCAGATGACTGCTCCAGAAGAACACACATTCAGCTATGATCTACTGGGCACCTTGTCTATGCCCAGCACTGTGCTTGGCACTGCAGAGAAAAAGGGTGAAAAGTTGCGATTCTGTGCTACCAAGCAGATCACAATCTGAAGGGGAGACAGATACTCAACACACCATTAAAGAAATTAGTATGCTGGAAAGGTACAGGGAAGGGTTCAAAGGAGATTACACGTGAACTAAGATGTTAGCATGGCCAGGTGTCTTCAAAAAGAGGAGGGGAAGGCCTTCCCAGGGAGCATCCTGAACAAAAGACAAAAGTAAGCATGAGATGGGCATCCTCTTCTCTGTGTCTCCTAGTGAGCTGTTTCTACAGGCAGGCCACAGCTTAGTCTAGCTCACCAGTTCCCAGCACTTCCTGGGCTCCACCCAGCAATCTCTTTATCATGGGCCTTCTACCCCTGTGGAAGCACCCAATCCTGTCTCTTCATTCTTTGTCCCACTGCTGGGCCACTCCCTACAGCTCAGAAGCACTGAATTTTCCCCTGATTTCACTGCTAGCCTCTGTACTCTCCCCATCACCATACCTCCTTCCTTTTCCTGCCACTCTGTGTTAATGGGCCCCAAATAACGAGGAGCATGCGGAAAGCTTCTAGGATTCTACTCTGCTTGCTTGAGCTGGAACTTGAAAAGCATTTTGTCTTTGTCACTATCTATGAATGGTGACTGGGCTCTGTGGTGCACCAGTCCCAAGGTAGACAAGTTTATCTAGCCTCCCTTTTAGGCAGGAAGTCCATAGGGGCACCATGTACCAGTGTGTTGGTCCAGGATCTTTCTGTGCACAGCTGGAGGCCCTGTCATGTTAGCACCAATCTAGAAACGCAAAAGCAATGCACAGTTCCTTCTGGTTGGCTGCCATCCAAGATGGTCTGAGCTGAGCCAAAACAGCAACGCGTTGTTCTGCAGGCCAGAAGTAAGAATTGCAAGCAAGAGATTCAACCAGTAGTGGCCACAGTTACCAACCAACAGTTGGTCAGCACTCTCAATGGCTCTGCCTCACATGGGTGTTTTTTTCCATGCTCAGGAATCAGCACCATCATCATCAGTGAGCATCTTCCAAAGCACACACTTAATAGTCACCTGCAGGTGGTGCTTTATGAAGGACTGAACAAAGTGCTCATCAGTGAGCAATGACTTTTGCCTTCTATGCAGCTGCAAAGGCTGAGGCAAAGAACTATAGCAATCCATAGCCTCTTCCAAGGAAATCTAGAATTGGTGCTCCCTGGTTAGATCTCAAAAGGTGTAAGCCAGTGGGTGGTATGTATGTGGGTGTGTGTACACAGGAAACTGTATGTGATACATGATGAAAACAGATGTTTGTGGGGTTGTGCATTTGTGTGCACTAATAGAGAATAATGGTAAATACAAAGGATATGTGTAGGCATATAGTGAGGTAGTACTTTTATTACATGTAAGTAAAACAAAATCTTCCAGGCTTAACCCTGACAGCATCTGACTCAAAACTCATCCCCACAAATAATATTATTAAAAGCCCTCAGTGTAACAGAAAGAGTTCAGGGATTTAGCTAACATTTTTTCTTCAGCAAGTATACAATAAAGTTCAAGTACAAATGAAGAACTCTGTTATATATTTGCTAAAACATAATTTGATTTTTATGCATTATGCATACACTGTTAAAGAAAAATGAGAAATGTGATGGACATAAATGTGTCTCCATTATTTATTAAAACAGGCAAAGCAAAACTTCAGGCTCATCAGTTCTCTGACTGATAAATGACAATGTTAACTGCTGGGTTGTTCAGACAGTCCTTGCTCAGAGGTGTCAGTAGTCTGTCCCATCTCTGACACGTGAGCCTCTATCTTCTCCCAATCTCTGCAGATTTCTCTCCTCCACTTCTTCAGAGTGTGGTACCACTGTCAAGATCATCTGAATCCTAGGCAACAAAGCAGCGACTGGAACACAAGTTAAGAGTCCCTTGCCTATGGCCCTTCTCACTTCACCATTTTGCCTTCAGCAAAGGATGCCATGTGAAAGGAATTAAGCAAATGAGTCAGCTGATGCTCATGTCTTAATTTAAAAGTGACTTACGTCTCAAGGGTATACACTATCTCTGAAGACGGGCGGGCATCCAGAACCAGGGCAGAGTGAGGGTAAGCAGAGGGGACATCTGCCTTCAGGCATCAGCACATGGGGCCCCAGGAAGATGCAAGTTTTGCAAATCCTAGTGCCAAAGCTTTGCAGCAAGAGAAACGGTGCCTAGTCTCCTCTGGGCAACATCTTCCTTCACTGTGTCACTCGCTGGCTAAACAGGATGTAGCTGTCACCCAAGGTTACTGCCACATCAGGAGCAGTCCAGGTTCAGGACTCTGGTTAGTGGAGATAGGGGCATTTCTGGCCTTGAGAGTGGCCTGTGGTTTTATGTGGTGGAGAGTTCAGGGTCCCCTTGGGACTGGGTCACATGGGCGTCTCGGGGTCTGGAGATTTTGCTGTTTCATCAGATCTCCTGTCTTACAGTACCAAAGTCACCATTAACTATGGCAGCTTGACACCATA
This sequence comes from Glaucomys volans, assembly GCA_020662805.1. NCBI lineage: Eukaryota > Metazoa > Chordata > Mammalia > Rodentia > Sciuridae > Glaucomys > Glaucomys volans. Next base: position 703,187 of record JAJEJO010000123.1, on the reverse strand, counting down.
TGAACAGAGACACATTCTGAGAACTTGCTCAGCCTCTGTGGGCCTTTGGCACTCTGTGTGGAGACATCTCATCTGAGGAATTCCTTCAACTGCGCCATTTCAGGCCCTTAGCCTTGGTCTCACTTGGGACCCTGTCTTCTCCCTCCCCGTTTGGCGCAGCTCCCTCTAGCCAGGCGCATCACTGCCCGCCCTGTCCTGGCACTTCCCAGCACGCAGCCCTCAGTTCACTTCAGTCCTGGCAGTTGGCAGAATGCACAGACTTCTCTTTCAGGAGACACTGCTCTAGACAATTCAGCCTCATTCAGGGAACATGGCCCTTAGGGAATATGCTCCTTTTTAAAGCAGGATGTCCCTTTATGAATCTTTCTAGCCTTTTAAACATTACCATTAAAAATAAAGTAACACTTTATTGTGGCAGCTATCAAGGACTCACAGGGGTTCTTAATTCTCAGTTTTAACTTCTGCTGCCCAAACAGAATCTTTTTGCCATCTGTCTCAGGTTAGTTACAAAGCACTGTTATTATTCCGGGCTACACAATGTTGGCCTGACCTACTCGAACACAAGAAATTTTGCTGATTGATTTAGTTATTCTGTTCCTCTAAATGACTCCAGTTGTACAGCTGTTTCTGATTAGCCAACGTACTGCTGAAGTTATGTACAAATAATTTTATAATGAACTCAGCAACTACAAGGGCAGGATAAGTGGAATCTAGTCTCACCTCCCAGAAAAATAAGCAGGAGTTACAAGGGCAGGGGCTGTCCAGGTTTAAATTCCTATCTGCTGTGATTCACTTTTTCCTCTTTATGTAATTCAGCAGAACTTAAAACTAATGTCTCAAAGAACCTTTGTCTTCAGACTTTTGGATTCAAGAGGGAAAGCCAATTAGCTCTGCAGGCTTAGAACTCTTTTCAAATTTCCCATCTCTGTATTTTGTAAGTTTCTGCTCTTCCCATTAAAACATTTATATTTCCTAAGAAACATCTTAAATAATGTCTTTTTAGAAGGAGAAAATTGGGACTGAAAGGTCTATATTTACTTTATTATAAATAGAAATCAAGTGTTTTGTTTCATTTCAATGCAGAACAATTAAGCTCTGTGAGCTTAGGCACAAGTTTTTCTTTTCTAGTTCTAGAAAACAAATCATATGCACATTAGCAAAATTAAGCAAAAGACAGCACATGAATAATTCAAATGAGTGAATTTTTAAAAACATAGGTAGAGATAGTGACAAGTGCTCCCTAAAGAAATCATTTGAAACAAAACAGGAAAAAGAGATTAGAAAGTTTATATGTCTAAAATGAAGTATGCTGGCAAGGATGTGGGGTAACAGATAGTTTCAAATAGTGTTAGTGAGACTCGAATTACCACAACTTTTGGAAGTAATAGTACTTTGGGGACCCTGACAGACAGAAATAAAAGCTTCTGTATGTTAGCATACACACACACACACACACACACACACACACAAGTGTGTTCTGAAAACTACCATAGTCGAAGAAAACTTGAAATAATATGAATTTCAAATAATATGAATTTGAAATAAATTATGGAATATTAAAACATCCATGACATAAATGAGTTTTTACCTCTGGAGAGAATGTCTATGATGCTTTGTTTCTTAAAAAATGGAGCCTAAGGGCTGGGGATATAGCTCAGTTGGTAGAGTGCTTGCCTTGCAATCATAAGGCCCTGGGTTCAATCCCCAGCATCGCAAAAAAAAGAAACAAAAAAACAAAAACTAGCCTTACATGTATAATTACACTTTTAATCCTAGAAGTTCTGTGTGTGTGTGTGTGTGTGTGTGTTTATAGTTACATAAACAAAGAGCAAGTTATAGAACTGATTACATTGATTACCTTAAAGGAATTTGAGGGAGATAGAAAAATGATTTATTTAAAAAATATATTTCTATCATTATTGTTTTATTTTCAGGACACACACAATACTTTTGTAATATGAACAAATTAAAAACTACAATATATTTTTTTAAAAGCGATAGAGTCACATTTTCAGTAAAAACGAGGAAGCAAAGACTACAAACTACAAATACTGAGCACCTGGCCCAGTGGTTAACAATAACTTCTTCCAAGTTCTAAGACACAACATGTTTTATCACAGCAAAGTGGAAATGATGTGTAAGAGAATTTTATACAGAAAGGAATTTTATGGTTACAATAATACCATAATACTACCTCACAGGTCTTTAACCAAGTGAAATGTTCTTCTCCTTCTCGCAGTTCCTCATCAAGAAGAGAAGATTAAAGAAAGAGGGGTTATGATGTCTAAGTGAAGTTGTAGCCCTGACAGCTTATAAAATACTACTCAAAGCTCCAAATTTAATAATGTAAGTCTTGTATTTGCCACAAACAAAATATGAGCCTTAAAAAAAGGAAGAAAAAAAGGTAAAACCACAGAGAAAAAAACAGTGTGAAATTTTTCTCACAAAATCCAAGATTATTTAAACTGACATTCTTGGTTCTTTCTTAAACCATGCGCGGCGATCAAGCCCTTGCTTTAACAGACAAGCACAGGCGCTTCTTAAAGTAAAGAGCTTTACTGCTTTTTACAAAGTTAAAGTGTTCAACTACTTTACATTTTTCTAGGCCCTCAAAAATTTAAATAAGAATTTTGGAACCATCTGAACACTTGCCCCAATGTCCGGCAACCTGTCTTCTGAAACCTGGCTCGGTCTTCTTTCCTTCTCGTCGTCTACCCACTTCTCTCAACCCATCTCTGTGGTCCTTCCTGGAAGTCCCAGCCCAGCATGCCTAATGCTGCACACATGTGCGAGATGCTTACAGTATACCGGCCTGTTTAAGAGCCTGGCATTTTCATTCTCTCATATCTGGAGGCTGATCTGACAGTCTCTATTATTTAACTATCCATCCCCATAACACAAGACTATTGTGGTCAAGACACTGATCTCACTGTTTACATTCTCACAAAGTAAATAGCTAGGATACAAGTTTCCTCAAGATCTTCAAAGTCTGAAGGTTCACTGCTTTCAAAATCTATCCTGCTGGGGACAAGGAGTCTCAGGGCTCCCTGACCATTCTTTAATAATGCATTCAACAGTTTACCATTGCATCACTCCAACAGAGGGTCAGATTTCTCTCTTGTTCCCTCCCAGGCCTGACTGCTCTAGTCAATACACTCAATCTCCAGCATACGTCAACAGAAAAATGTTTGGGAGGTTTCAGAAACGGGCTGAGGGGACCTGACACACAAGAAGTTGAAAAGCAAGAAATAGAACCAACTATATAATAGCGCCAACTAATAAATGATGACATTTATTCTGCCGCTAGTAAGCGGCTGGTTGTTTGGGCATCATTAGCAAGAGCTAATAGGTGAGCTGATGGTCACTGAACTACCAGGGTACAGTCTAAGGGGTGGCTCTGGACAAACACAGTGGGCGAGTTAAACACACCCCTACAGCAGCATGCTATGTGGCTCTCAAAAACAATGTGGTAGGGGCTTACTCAAATATTATCCTGAGTAGTAGTTCACAAGTTTTCAGGGCTAGAACTTACTACTTAGATATCATAATCCCCCTTCCTATAACCTCTTTTTGATGAGGGTGTAGCTCAGTGGTAGAGCATGTGCTTAGCATGCATTCACTCACCTAAACTCTTCCAGAGTAACAGAAATAAATCACCACTGAACACTTATTAATTGAAAACCTACTTCAAGGTAGTATAAAAATGATTTTTTAAAGTGCTTCAAAATCTAATCTACAATCTAGTGCTACAATCTAATTAGAGAGAAGACACATGTGACTATAAACCAGGATGAAGTGGATTTCAAGTCACAGTTGAGGACCACACCAACAGCAACAGAAATGGACTAAGTTGGAGCAATCAATGAGTGGAGAAAAAAGCATTCTGATTCCACTTACGCTGCATGTTCCTACAATGTGAGCCATGTTTACGGAAGTCACTGAACTAATGAGATCTTAGGTAATTGTGTCTCCCCTTTATTTTAGCTATGTTCTTCTTCCATTATTAGCAAAATCTACTGCTTTTTTAAATTTGTTTTTTGTTTCAAAACAAGCAAATCTGAAGATTCTACAGGATTCAACAACAAATGCAGAGAAGGGCCTGTGTGGCAGGAAGAAACACCAAGGCAAAGGCACACAGATAGGAATGGGAAAGCTTGAGGCCATGACAAGAGACGCAGTGTGCCATAAGGCCAGTGATGAAATGAAGGGATGAAGGGACAGCGTTGGGAATCAGATGCCCCAGGTTTGAGGACTGTTTTGCTAGACATGAAACCTTGGGCAAGGTACCTACTTTCTCCCAGCCTCAACTTCCACATATGTGAACAGAAATCTCACAGGGCTGCATGATTATTAAATGATTCAATTACGTGACATAGTAAGTGGTAATCTTAAAGGAAGAAAGGAAGGGTAAAAGGGAGATAGGAAGAAAGTGGGGGAAAAGGAAGGAAGAGAGGGAGGGAGATTTTTTTTAAAGCTTGAACGAGATCATAGAAAACTTTGAAAAATTTCATTCACTTTTATAAAATTGAGAGATTAAATGAAATAAAAAGAAATTGAGTTGTACTGAAAATACAACTTATTAGAAGAAAAAATATATTCAGGGTAAGCAATACAAAATGTTACATGGTGACATGTTCTTATAATGCTAACCATGTTATCAAAGCTACTAAACTAACAAAATTGTAAGTGGATTTTCTACTGATTTCAGCTGCATTCTTCTTTCATTGAATGTTAGCAAAGTCTATTATTTTTGACTTTGAACAAGACTTTGTGACCAATCGGCAGACTCTGTGATGCTGAGCATGTTTCACTGCACTCAAGGTTCCCTGACCCCTGGCCGTAAGAAGCAGTGGTACCTCCACCTGATGGACTTGGCCAAGGCAGCTTGGCCAGGGGCAGTGAGTCTAATCCCTGGTCATCCCCCCATGAATGATAGCCACTATGTGACTGCCACAACATGTTAACCTTCTATTTCCTGGTGCCAAAGGGCCAGGAAATCGATATATCTTGTCTTTGTTTTCCTGTCCTTAATGTGTCCTGCCAAGCTCAGCAGAGTAGGTTCTACTGGGTAAGCAGATACTGCAGGCTGGTAGCTCCAAATAATACCATACTTGGTGAGCTCTCTCCTCAGGGTTAAGAGAATGCAGCACATGAGATGACTGATGTGAACCATTCTGTAAACTACAGACAGCTAAGGGATTATTGTTGTTATTATTATTAAGTATTAATTCATTTAAAATAGCCCTTCCTATGTTTAGGCTCTTTTTGCCAAAATCTTCTACATACTGACACTGATAACACTAGTGCTAATAATTATAGCCCACAAATACCCAGAAGCAGCACTATCACAGATGATCTGCTAAGTGACCCACATACAAACTACATCTGACCCTCATAATGATCCTTTGAGGTAGAGGTTGTTATTGTCATGTTAATGGTAAAGAAACAAAGACCTTGTGAGAGATAGTACTGGGACAGGAAAAACAAGAAGTCTGACTTCATAGCCCATGCTGTAACCATTAGGAAACTCTGCCCTCAGCAGCACCTCAGCATCATCCAGGGGCTCTCAAAATAGATTCCTGGGCCTCATCCCACACTTATAGAATCATGCCTTTATGGGCTTCTGATCACATTCATGGCTAAAGGCCAGTGTACATCAGTGCTAGTTTACATGTGTTAAGCAGACAGCTCGTACTTAACTAACTGCAGGTATTCTGGGGGACTTCGCTGAGTCTAGAGTTTTTATTATTCAAAAGTATAGAAGAGACAGAGTTAATTATTCCAACCTGACCATATACCTGCAGGGTGAGGAGCTACTATAAATGTTAGGGCTGGGCTATACGATGAGGCTGAGCGAGGAAGTCTTCCCCTACCACAGGGAAAGAAGACCTGCAGTGTCCCTCAATTGGAGCAGAATCAGTGGGACCCAATGTAAATGTGACTATTAATCTTCCTGTGGCTGACACATAGCAAACAATAAATATTTGTTCAATGGATAAACTAATGACAGACTAGCTCCATCCAGCTGGAAGGAATTTTACTCTCCTTAAAAATTTCTGACTTTGGTCTGCATCTTTTTCACCTTATGTGTCACACTCTGCTTTCCGTTTCTGCTGTTTGAAACCAGTCTCATCTGTATTAGAAGGTAAGCATTCTAGGGCACACTTTCTCTTTTTCTGAGCTAGGTTTCCCAATAGCTGTGACCTCTAGCAGGGACCCTCACCGTTTAGTGAATACCTGGTTTGATCCCAACTATTTCCTGATTCACATTCACATCTGTGGGTCCCAGCAAGTCACAAGGCATAAATGTGTATACCAAAACTTCAAGAACCATGGCATAATTGTGGCTTGCTGGGAAACAGCAGCAGAGAGACCTCTGTGTGGAAATCATTAGGAATCTGGTGGGCCACTCAGAGGACAGGCCTTAGGAAGACCACAGCTCTGGGAGGTAGAATCCCAGATGCTTAGAAATGAAGGGGTTATAGCAACAAATAAAAAATGCATTTGTTTAGTTTTATTTCCCTGTTCTGTTGTGGAAACCACATGTTGCAAAAATTACAACCATAGTTAAAACACCTTGAAATAACAAAGACAGTGATGTAGACCTAGTACCAAATACTTAACCACAAAAGAAGGCTTATGGCTGGCCTGAACACCTGAGACAGTAAATTTAAAGGCTGCTGAACACTACCTTCTCTTCAGCACCAATCCCCTTTCAGCTCATTATTGCTCCTTGGTCTTGGTGCTGCCTACTGATAGTGCCTGAGTGGCCCTTTGTGTCATGCTACTTTTTGCTGTTTCACACCCCATTGTCCCACTTGATCCTTATGCCCTGGGACAAGAGGAAACCAAGGTTATCAAGCCCCATTTTTGAATGAGATAAGTGAGGCTCAAGTTGCCATGATATGCCTAAGGGGACAAAAAGGTGGCTAAACATACAGAAGACAATTTGTGAACTGAGCAAACAAATGAAAGCATGAATCCCTCCAGCTGGATAAGTTCATCCTCTTTACATGTTCCAAATTTGATCTTACCTTGCTTTCCAATTTCTTTGCTCTACATCACACAATTTAAAAGACAGTTATGTGCTTTTCAGAGTTTAGAAAAGTTGTGATGGGGGCTGGGTAGGTGCCAGGGAGGAAGATGATGTCACCCAGCTGTTTTAGAACACCTGCAAAGCCTAGTAAGCATGCTTCTGTTCAACAGGTAGGTTCTCAATGGTACTTGGGGATTTGTAGACTGTAATACCTCCAGGTTCCTGAGAAATTCAACCATGTGGAGATGACAGGCAGGGAAATAACCAGAGCAAGGAAACACAAGTGCAGTGTTATTAGCATTGTAATGCACAGTGCTGATAGCCTATGCAGTTTCCTCACTTTACAAAGTCAAAAGGTGATTTACAAACTGAAATAGAAAATTTCTTTATTTTATCCCTTATAGAAACAGGCATTTTTGTGAAGGCAAAACCTACCAATGACCTACAATGAAGTTGCAATATTGTTTTGAAATGGCGTTGGGAAAGTGGCATTAAGGGCCCGATCTGTAACTAGCCCTGCAGCTGCACTGCACCTCCCGGGGTCTGTGGCTACATATGCCAGGTAGAAGAAATGGAGAGCAGGGTGGTGTCCAGCGAAGACCCAGGGGCCAGAACTGACTAGCAACTTTCAGAAAAGGGTACTAAATCCACTCACTCACTGCTGACAACCTGAAAGGCTTCCAGAAAACTCAGATAAAGCCTGGAGCCCTGGCCTACAGGGTAATAGTTCACTGGGAATTAACTAGCACCAGAAGACCTAACCAGGCGTTCCTTATATAGGCACACCCTTTATTAACCTGAGTTCAAGGTCTAGCCTCCAATGGAGGATCTGGGTCACCCCTAAGCCCTCTAGTTTTCCTTACACTTGCAACTTTTAACAGATCTTTAACAAGAGAAGTATGTTAATAGAAAAAGGTAGGGGGAGCGAGACTGAAGTGAAGCTGTTCAGAGAGGAAGAGGCCCCAGGCGAAAAGCGCTGACCAGGACTGGCCGTGCCTCTAGAGGCAACACAGCCCACTATCGCGCGCGTCTATGTGGATCATCGATCCGCTGTCTGGGAGCATCCAGAGGGAAGCTCCTTTTGCGGGAGGGGCACGCTTCCTTCAACAAGGAAGGCGAGTAGGTGGCAGAGCACGATGTGGCCAGGGGTATGCCCGAAAAGAAAGTCCCCCTCTGCGGAGCTGGGGACGTAAATGCGTCCCCGGGCAAAGCCCCTGCGCAGGAGACTTCCGCGGGAGCGGGTCCCCAGCCCCTCCCGGCGGCCCTGAGTCCGCGGAATCTAGCAGCGCGCCCAGCCCCGCAGCGCCCGCGCCGGAGCCCCGGCCGTCCGCGGCCGCTTCCTCCCTGGCCATCAACCCGGTGGCAGGACGCGCGGGCCGCGGAGCCTGCGATCGAGCCCCTTCCGAGGCCCCGCCCGCGCCCACCGCCTGCTGCGGACGCGGCCTCGGCATCCCCGGCTGCCCCGCCCGCGTCACCCGGTGCAGAGCCCCGCGTCCGAACCCCGCCGTCGAGCCCAGACCCTCGCGGCGTCCCGCACGTCTCGGACCCCGGGTCGCGCCCAGGGCGGTGGCAGTGAGGCTTCCCTTACCACGCAGCAGTTCCGGGCGTCTGCACGGCCCCGCGGCGCGCCGGGCATTTTTTGGGGGAAACTTCTCCCAGGGTCCGAAGTGCTGAGCCAGGCGGGCAGGAAAAGCGCTCAGCGCCGGGAGGCTGCGACCATCCGGGAACTTCGCCGAGATGTAAACCCTCCCCCTCGGCTCCGCGCCCCCCCGCCCCGGCCCCGCCACATGTGGACGCTCTGCGAGGCCGCCGCCGGCCCTGCGCCCTTCCCTCGGTGTGCCGCGCCCTCCCCGCCTGGACTGTGCTCCGCGCCCTGCAAGAGTGTGGCGGGAATGGAGTGGTAGGGGCTAGGATTCGCGTTTTCCTCCGTACACTCGCAAATGGGGATGAAACCGTGGGGTCCAGGACAGGCGTTTGCAGAGGCCGGGGACCTGGAGGGGGTATCTAACCAAAAGCCCTTTCCCCCAAAGACTTCCCGAGTTTGCTGGGAGCCCTCCCTCTTCCATCCGGAGGAAAAAGCCGTTTCCCATCGCCTTCCCTTCCGCTCTCAAAAAAGGGGGTCCCGCTTCGACACACTTTAAAGTCAAATGAAATTTTTAAAAATAATTTGAAAATGGAGCAGAACCCACAGAGGCCCAAGGTCCGCACGCATCTCCCTCCCCGCCCCGCTGTTGGGGATAACGCGCACCTCTTCCTGTGGAAAGATGCCAATTTTCCCATCAATCGTTTGGGATTCTGGGAGTAGTTTTGCTGCTAGTGGGGATGGATTTATCATCAGCCACCCACATCCTCAAATGCAATAGGAACTGTGACAAACATCTGGAGAAAGCTGAGGCTCTGTTCCATTGCCAGAGCGGACTCTTACTACATTAGGAGACTCTCACCAGCTCCAGGTCTCAAAAGTTAACCACACTAAGACTACATAGATACTAGAATGTACACATTTGAAAAGACATCAAGTTATGGTCAACATAATAACTTCTGAATCATATTGTTAAAATACCAAGGCTGTGTATCCCTTTTAATAAAAGTTGAGAAGGTGGTCATGGATGCACTTCAAAAGAATTTGGTGTTCTAGGCCGAGGAGCCCTTGAGACTTTCTGTGCTCCTGCACCATTCCCATGTGCATCTTGATATGCTTTTAACAAATAAGATAACCCTTCAGGGAAAGACATTCAGTAACTCCGGTCAGTCCATTGGCAATTTTTGTCCCTAAATGTACTCATTTTGTAAAGACTCATTATGTATTTACCTTTCTGTTATATGTTTGCTTTTCTTTTTAAATAATTCCTGTGAAAATATGCACATGCTCTGCTTTATATAAAATGAAGACAAGTGGTTTCATATGTAAATATATTACTCTAGACTTGGGAACATTTCAATAGTGCTTTTCATAGTGTGGCACAGAGGTTAAATCCAAGAGCAGCCTGGTTTTCTTACTAGCTCTCTAAATCTCAATTTCTCGTTTCAGTTAAGGCAGGGAGATAGTTCATACCTCTTAGGATTGTTGAAGTCCTATAATTCCGTAGGATAATTTCTCTAAAGATGAGATGACTTAGGACACAGGAGTAGGGATTCCTATCTCTAATTCCCCAATGTCCAGAAGAGCTAGCACCTTATAAGGAATCACTTAAGTAATTGTTGGGATAAGAACTCTCTTGAGTTTATGTCTCAAGAATCTCAGGTAATTTTATCATTAATCTCTACAAAAGAAAATCAAAAAGGTGCTATGAGTTGAATGTCCCCACCAAAACTCATGTTGAAATTTAATCCCTGCTTTGAGGCCTTAACAGGTGGGACCAGTGGGACACTTAAGAAGTGATTAAGTTAAGAGATCTCTGCCCTCATGAATGGATTGGTCCATTTGTGGATGAATATGCTAATAATGGGTTATCTCAAGAGTGGATCTATTATAAAAACCAGTTTGACTCTCTTGCATGTGCTCTATATTGCCATGGATATTTTCCACAATGCCCTGATACATCTGGAAGACCCTCACTGGACCTTAACCTTGAACTCTCAGCCTCTAGAACCATGAGCTGAATAAACCTTTTTACTTTAATTTCCCAGTATGTGATATTTAGTTATAGCAACAGAAAATAGACTAGTAGAAGAAGGTAAAATACATATGTCTCTTCATTTTATCGTTGGTATTTTTTTAAAAATGGTGTTCTGAATTGTCCGCTGTTTTAAATCACTCAATAGGCCAGTGATCATTTGTCTAGAATTCCTGGGCTCTCTTGCCTCAAACCCCAACATTTTTCTCAATAAGATTGAAACCTGAGTAGTACCTTATCGTTGGTAATATTCTGGTTTCAATAAGTGGCTGACAGTTGGACCCAAGTGGTTAACACTTGGGGGAGCTGGGTGAAGTGTGTATAGAAACATTTTTACTGTTTTTTCAACTTGATTATAACTTTAAAATTATTTTAAACAGTTAAGTTAAAAAATTAAAGATGAAAATTATCAGAGCCTACAATTCTACAACAGATACCTTATTCCTTTATATGATACCAAATTATAAACTTAAAGATACTGAAGTTAGTAGCAGGCCAACGTATTATATAAACCTCTGCAGTTATGTACACTTTGATATGAATGAGTTAATAAGAAAAAAACGGCCTCATCAGTTCTACTTGAAAATGAAACTAAGCCAGGAATGTTAGTGGTTATGGTAAGGAGGGAGAAGGGAGAAAAATAGAAGGATTTGAGACTGGCAATACTAAGATAAATTTACCAGAGTACAACATTAATAAATACAGATGGTCTCCAACTTACTGTAGTTCAACTGTTAATTTTTTAGCTTTACAATCATGTTAAAAAGATATGTATTCAGTTGAAACCATACTTTGAATTTTGGATTTTGATCTCTTGGGCTAGCAATATGTGGGACAATACTCTGTCGTGATGTTGGGCAATGAGTGGGAACCACAAAGGTAAAGAGCTCATCTCTACAGTGGACTGGGTTGCTAAGCTGTGCAGTTGGGTAGGTTGGGTGTGTTAGATGTATTGTTGATTTAAGATGTTTTCAGTTTACACTGGTTTTTTTTGGGATGTAACCTCAGTGTATGTCAAGAATCATCTGTACATGTATTTGTTTCCCATTTCATAGCCACCATAGCCCTAAACTAACTCACTGGTGCCTTAGAACTTCCCTTCTCATAACAATGACTTGTTCATTGTAATTACTAGTTCCTCAGTAAATAATAGCCTCAGTTTGGGAGGAGAGGGTGAATGAAGGAGACTATCTGCCTCTCCAGTGAATTCTCACAGAAACCATGTAAAATAGATATTTGTCTCCATTTTAGACATAAGGAAACTGATTCAGAGGCCTCAGCTAAACTGCTCAAGATCACTCAGCTTGTGAACATCCAAATCCAGACTACTGTAACCCTAACACTCTTGCTCTAACACCATGCAATACTATCTCTTGGCTTTATTTCCCATATTTGTTCCACCTCTGAGCTTCCTTTGGTGTAAATGACTTGAACTGACTAATGTCCAGATTCCTTGATGTCAAATAGCAAAGGAAGAAAATATTGTTATTTGTCTTCATAAAGAATATTTGGAGTTCCAGCTGATCTGATTACAGGCTCTGTGCTAGCTTGGGTTTTCTCTTCTGAGTTAATGCAGGAAGGAAATGGAATGATATGTGGAACAAGAGCACCTTGCTGGGCCAGGGGATGCTGCAGAGAATCAGGGTAAGTTGGGAAGGAAGGTGTGTACAGGCTGCTTTGCACCTCATGGGTGCTCAGCAATATATATAATATGTATATAATATATGCACAATATATATACATAGAGAATTTATACATCTAGTCCAAAACTGAAAGAACTGAGCTCTTAAGGGATAGATATTTTACTTATTTATACTACTTCTTATTCTCAAAAAGTTTTGAGACAGTAAGAGTTGAATATGGTAAAATTGAAATCTTACTCTGGGATAGCAAATTTAGTAGTATTTTCACTCTGTCAGTTTCTCTCCTTATGAAAAACGTTCTCATTTCTAAAGAATTCAAAAGTTTCATAATTATGAAATATAGAAAGGGAAAGTTGCCTGCAACTCAGAGATAGCCACCTTTAGTGGCAGGATATTTTTTGTTCACTTTTTTTTCTATTAATCCTTCCCCCAACCCCAAAACTGGGGATTGAACCCAGGCGTGCTCTAAACTGAGCTAGATTCCCAACCTGGCCCTTTTTATTTTGAAACATTGTCTTGCTGCTAAATTGCTGGGATTGACCTTGAATTTGTGATCCTCTTGCCTCAGATTCCCAAGTAGCAGGGTTTACAGGAGTGCATCACTGCACTTGGCTCCTCATTCTTTTTCTTTTCTTCTTTAAAACATATTTTAGTTGTCAATGAACCTTTATTTTATTTATTTATATGTGGTGCTGAGACTCAAATCCAGTGCCTCGCACATGTTTGTCAAGTGCTCTACCACTGAGCTACAACCCCAGCCCTTCCTCATTCATTTTTAAGAGCCACATATTCTTTTACTATTTGATGTACCATAATTCAACCAAATTCCCTTGTATTGGACATTTGTGTGACTTTCAGTTATTGGCCTTTTTAAAATGCACAGGAAATATTCATGCTCTCACGTGCTCATGCATCCATGTACTTCCTAGTTAGCATTTTAATTTATGGAAATTAGTATCCTAACTTACAGAAGAAAATTCCACTGGCTAAGTGGTATTGCAAGATAAAGAGTTGTTACATTTGATAGGAACTGCCAAATTGCTTTCCAAAATGTTAGTATCAATTTATACTTCCAATGACAGTATATAAGAACTTAAAAAGCTAATTCTTAAAAACAAATTCTGTTCATAAACTGTTTCATCAGGAAGGCATACATGTAATGGTTACATGCATTGGATCTCAATCAGGTTTTCTGGCTACAACAGAGTCTCTTCTCTGATTTCCTGTGTGACACGGAGCAGGCGACTAAGGCTTCGTTCTGTGCACAAAAATGAGAATAATAATAATGGCACCCTTCATATATTAATACCTTGCTATATAACAAGTTGCTCTAAAACACAGTGACTTAAGACACACACATTTATTATCTCACAGTTTCTGTGGGTTAGGAATCTGTTTCTGGCTCATGATCTTTTACAAGGCTGTGATCAAGGTATCAACCAAGACTTGACTGAGAGGCCACTTTCAAGTTCACTCACATGGCCACTGGCAGAAGTCAGGTCTTCAATGGCTATTGACTGGAGATGTCAGTTCCTTGCCAAATGAGTATCTCCATGGGACAGCTCATAACATAGCAATTGCCTTCCCTCAAAGTGAGCAAGAGGGGCACCCATGATGGAGGCCAGTCTTTTTGTAACCTAATCTTTAAAGTGATATATCTCATTGCCATGCCATGTCCTACTTGTTGAAGAAGTCACTAAATTCAGCCCACACTAAGATGAGTGTGTTATACAAGGATATGAATATCAGCAGGGGTCATCTTAAAGGCTGTCTACTATGCTTCTCATGAAAGTGTAATGAGGTTAAAGTGAATTAATGCAATGTAAAATAATATGCACTGTGTCTTATTTTAGTAAGCACTCAAAAAAGTGGTTTGTTGTTACTAATTATTGTTTTAACCGTTATCATCCCGTTACGTGTGGGGGGTTTCTCTGCCACATCTGCGTGGATGAGAAAAGGGCTAACTGCTGGAGGATGATGTTGGCTGCATATCACTCAATTGCCCAAAAAACTTATCTACTCAATAAACACATAGGACCCAATACTGTTTGTAAATGAGAGGGGGCATGACGGGTCTGGCCATACCAGCTTTGGATTCTTAGAACAACAACTCTCCCAACTCTTTTATTCATAGACACACAGGCCAAAGGGGGCCAGGACTGGGAGGAGCTTCTTCTGTGATGGACAGGATGGGGTGGAGTCGGGGGGGGGCATTCTCTTAAGGGAAAATTCCAGAAGGAGACAGAGAACCACTCCCATGCAGCACCACATGCTTTCCAGCAGTTCCTAGAAGCCAGGCCACTGCATCCCATGGCTCAACCTAGTCTGATTTTGCTGAATAAGGATGGCTTCCCCACAATTACCCACATCCATTTTCCTTTGACTCTGTATCACAGTAAAAACAAAAGAATGGCATTAAAAACAAAGCCACTTTTTGGATTGTGTAGCAGGCAGTGTTTACGAGGAAACAAACCTTCCCGAATGAGGTAATATAGGCAAGCTTAAAAGTTCAATTATTTACAAAAGTGCTTAGGAAGAGGAACTAGGGTTGGTGCCCTGGTCCAGAACCAGGCCAGCAGCACGTCCTTACTACCTCTAGACCTGAAAGGGAGGCAAGTTACAAGAACTGGGGGGGGGGGAGGTCCAGGAGGGGATTCCTGGGAGGAGTTATGATCTTCAGCAGAAGAATAGTGACCTGGTACACCATGGTGACCCGGTAGGGCGAGGGCTAGAGTACTCAATATCTAGACCTACTTCTCTCCTCCCAGTGTCACCTATCACATGAGCCCAGTCAGGAGCCAGAGGACAAGGAAGCCATAATGTCCATGCAGGGCAGCCTTGCTGATCTGGAGCAGCATAGAGAATGGTGACTGTGTACTGGATGGATGAATGGAAAATGTCCAGCATGGGCAGGTACAGCTAGTCATTGTGACATATTTCCTGGGGACGGACACCAAAATCTCTTCATATAAAATAGGAACAAAAAAAAAGTTAATTCTGAGATTCCATGATAGTAGTCAGGGAGGGGTGGGTCAGGGAACACAATTCCAGAGAGAGTCTATCCAGTCTTGGCTTAGGGTACTCCTACAGGAGTTTACATTTGGGCCAGGTAGGAAGGTCCAGGGATTTAAACTCATAGATGGAAGACTGGTCCAGAGGAAATGCCTCAGGAAGCTCACGTGAGCTGTAGGTTATATTTTAACAGGAAATGGACATAATGACATGAAAGGTATTTGTTCTGCTGGTGTATTCTGATTATACAGTCTGATGTTCTGACTGATGGTCACACCTTGTTTTGTTGGTCAGGAACTGGTGGAGGTACCTGCCAAAGACCTCTGGGGCTGCCAAAGGTATAGGGTTTTCCAAATATCATTCCATAATGGTATCCTGGAGCCTCACTGTGGTAAAAGAAGGCAGTGCAGCTGGAAGACCCTAGGAGAAGTGGAAAAAGCGAGCAAGGGGTGAACCCAAGGAAATCATGGAGGGCTTCTCCCCTCTTGGCCTCTACATTCACATGGAGTCTCTGTGAAATCTCATTTTTTCAAAATAGTTGTTCCCATCCTTTAAACCTGTAGAAGTGGAAGACACTGCAGAGGTCAGGGAAGGCTACAATGTTTAAATTTTTTTCTTTATTATAGCAAGTGATCTTTATTTTTTAAATGCTTTGGGAAGATGCCAGTAAAATGTGAGTGATCTGGAGACAATCCTTTAAAAGGTGATGAGGGAACTTGCTAAAGTCACAAGTGTATTTTGGAGAGCTAGGGATAATAGGAAACTGGAGGTGGGAAATGTC